>BPLR01010131.1:0-93368 GCA_021605095.1 Caerostris extrusa
TTTAAGAAAGCGTTTCTCATTAGAAAGGTATGTTAAAACTATTTTATTTAATTATCATTATTTTTAAGCTAATTAATGTTTCTTATGAGGGGGCCTGATGGCTAGTGAGTAGCTCTGTGGCGTTCGGTTGCGAGTTCAGGGTTCAAGTCCCGGCGATGCCATGAATGTTTGTAGCAATTCGAATCCACTTTAAACCGTAGGTTCCACCTAATATGACTGTAGAGCGTTGGGTGTAGTGATGACAACCGTACCCCGTAAAAAGAAACCCATTCCTGTCTCGAAATCTGCAAGTAGGTAGATTGCCTTGGCCCACTATGGGGCTGTTGCGCCCAATGAAGAAGAAGAATGTTTTATGAAATCTTTAATGTTTTGTTTGGCTACTGAGCATTTTGTTGGCGTTACAGTAGTTTAATTTTCATTTCAAATAGGAAAATGCGGAATTAGTTTGGAGCTTTTTCATGTTTTCTTTTTGATGACTTTGAGTGCATCAAAAATTTTAATAGTTTGATAGTTTTCTATTATTTTCAGGTAGACTTGAGAGAATTTGAATAAGTTTTATACTTGAGATTTTCACAAAAATTCTTTCCATTACACAGGACAACAAATTTCGATGAATGTTTTTCTCAGAGATTAAAATAGACGTTTATTAATACTCTGGGTTCCTGATAATGAATGTGGCAATGAAAATTTGAAATTGGCTCCCATTTCTAAGATATTTCGATCTCATCAAATATGAACAAACTCATGTACCTGTTTACTTTATGGTAAGGAATCGCTCAGATTGTCGCTTATGCATTTTCTCAAAGTCATCATTAAAAATTGTACAAACACTAGTCTAACAATATTGCAGTGGACCATTTTCCCTTTCTCTATTTTCGCACATATCCTGGTGAAAACGTTAATCGTGCTCATCTCTAAACTCGTTACAGTTTTCAGGAAATGCATTTTTAGAGCCATAGTTCAACCGAGTTTTCTTTGTATGAAGACAGCGTCTAATTTCTAATGATTTATCTTCACATTTCCTAAGAAATTCGCTGGATACCAAGCTAAAAGTATTACAAGCTACTTTCTCATCTTGTTGGTGCACGAGATCAAAATTTGCATCCTTAAAGAGCTTACGGATATATGCACCCAAAAAGATAATTCCCTGCTTCAGTTTAGCTTCGCTGATGACCCAGGAAATTTATTACCTACGTACTTGAAGGCTAATCCACTTTTGTCAATGGTTTCACAAATTTTTCATTAAACCAAGTTTTATGTGCAAGAGGGTAGGTTGGGTTTTTTCTCTGTCTCTGCTTGCGTGTGTGTGCGGATATTTCTCATTCTTCTCTCCAATATCGTATGTTTATCTCGTAGGCCATTGTTTTTTTACGTAGTCCAAAGTTTTGGCTCTACTGTCCCTTTCACATAAAAAGCAATTGTACTTCGTATATCCTAGTTGAAGAGCCCTGAAAAGAACTACCACTTTCAAATCCCAGCAAATATATACTCAGAAAATGTTTAAAACTCCAACAGATGTTATAAAATTTTTACAAGTTTCTTTCATAAAGGCACAGTATCCGTCTGGAATAGATGGAAGTTTGTTTTTTTTTCCATTATGCAGAAATATTGCCTTGAGACATGTTTTAAATGAATCTATGAGTAGCAACCATTCAGATTCCATGTACTATTTTAGAGTCAGAACAGAAAACAAGATTTTTTTCTTATATAAAATAAAACAGAAATTCTCTGACGATTGCGAAAAGATGTCACTTGGACATCTTCCTGGAATAATTCCATTCTCTAAGTCCCGATGCAAGTAACTCTGCCTCAGTCTTGGACAGCTCTAGATCTCTAACAAGGGAATTAGATCTTCCTGAGACTGAATGTGTGGTTTATGTATAGTATCATTAGATTCACCTCTACTATATACATGTGAAAGACTATGCAGCCTCACATGAAATGATTCTTGAACTCCATCTGGATCAACGAAAAATTCATTTGGAATTTCTGGGTTGGATATTCTTCATCATTGGGAATTTTCGCATAGCAGATGGTATAATCGGGCACGGCACTTTCGACTTTTTTTCCATGATTCCTCCCAGAAAGTGGTTAGTTCATGCAGAAATAGCAATAATTTACGTGGTTACATTGCTCCCTCCAAATCATAGAATGACAACTGGAATTATCATTTGCTTTTAGGACATCATTTACTCGGATTTCCTTGAGCAAGAATTACAGCATATATGTGAAATTCAGAGCTTGTCCTGATTTCTGATAGAGGTTATATGCCTTTTTCACTATATGGAATTATGGGACCTTTTTGGGCTTCAAATGTTCTTTCTCCACATCTACAGCAGAAGATTTTAGCAGAATTAACGCACTGACGTGGCATCACAGATCTAAAATATATAATGTGTTTAACATAAACGAAAATGCATTGCATTAATTTTTTTCTTACACAAACACTGCGTACAAAACAGTCTTCACGTTTTTATTTTTAGAGCCAAGACAGGGAAACAAGTGCCGACAGCCAAACCAGCGTCGTCTCCTGCTGAGAAATTAGCGTCTAACGTATTACTTGATAATAGCTATAAAACTTTTAAAAATTAATGTTTTAGAACCACATTACTAAAACTTACCTTTCAGATATTTCATGTATATGTAATATTTATTAATATTTACATTTCGTATATATTCAATGTATGAGACATATATTTTAATACATCTCGTTTTATAAATATTTCTATATAATTTACAAATTATTCTAATTTAGATATTATTATATATTATATTAATATATTATTATAATTATTTATGTATTATATAAATTTACATATTCAATATTTCATTTCTCCCATATTTTTCAAAGAAAACTATGGCAATAGACTCTCATGTGTCGTAAATAAGGGCCAATTACAAATATTTAATTAGAGTGAATGTTCAGCACCCTAAAATTAATAAGAAATTACTGCTTTCATGTTCATATTTTCATGTTTTTCCTAACTTAGAATTCTATTTTCATGTAAAATTTGTGCTTTGCACTGGGATGTATGGCTGTATGGGGGTAAATTACTGTATGTTTACTGGTTTAAGAAATAAAATATAAAGTTTAACTCCCATAAATCCGTTGTCAGTTTAAAAGAATACCATTCGTATTTGTCCTTGTTGAAAGCAGGATAAATTTTCTAATAACTTGATAGTGTTTGTATCATCTACAGAAAATTAAGTCAATGGGTTACTGAAATGTAAAGAAAAGAACAGTGTCATCGAGTTCTCGTTCTCCGAATCTATCATGGCTTCTATTCCCAAAGAAACCATGTGCGATGAGTAAAGTATAGATTTAAAAAATTTTAGAGAAATGAAAATTTTGATTTTACATTTAATTCACAATTTATAGAACGTTTTACAGGGTGAATTTAACAAAAGTGGGCTGCCAATGATAGATTCCAAATATTTATCAAAACATTTTGAAAAATGAATTAAAAAATAGACAGAGATCTCAAAACTTTTTGTCAAAGTTACAAAAAGATTGATTGTTCTACATTGCCAAGCAGGTCAAAAACTCGCAAATAGTACCAGCATACATAAAGCTTTCTAACAAACAAAATAAAAATGTTCTTTACGTAGCTTCATTGAATCTTTGACTGACCCGGTTGCACAAATGTGTTCTTTTTCTACATTCAAGTCCACATCTGCATCAGAGGAATTATACCCAAGACATTGATGGATCCAAGTTAACTAACCTACCTTTTGAACTTGAATTGACTTAAACTTGACTTTGAATTGAATCCTTTGAATCCTTTTATTTTCAATCTTCCTATTAAACTTAATCCACAGCCGTAAGCAATTGTCGAGAGTTTCAGAAATACTTAGTATTCTGTGTTTCTATTTTATTAAGTATGAGTTTAAGCAAATCAGTGATTAAATTTTTTTTTATTGAGCAAAAATGTAGAATTATTATTATGTATTATTGAAAAAATAAGTCAGCATGATAAATGGAATAGAGTGAATATTCAGCACCTAAAATTTAAAAAGAAATTACTGCTTTCAAGTTCATATTTTCATGTTTTCCTAATTTAGAATTCTATTTTCATGTAAAATTCATGCCGTACTTTGGAGACTAGATTATAACTGTGTTTCGTAGAGCTTATGTCCTAATACAACAAATGTCCTTTTCGAATAGCTTATTCACGTTTATAAATATGTTATTTACTTTTCTGTTGTGCATAGAAATTCAAGTCTCTTTACTAGATTAAGAAAATTAAAATTCCTTCATTTTAAGAAAGGAGATTTTAATATTTTAAGTTCTTACGACATTTTCTGCATCGGTTTTTGTAATCTATTACAGAATTATTTTCATCCATACTTCATGACTACATTATTATTTTAGTGTTGTATGCTTGTAAAACCAATGAGAGTAAGGAAAAATAATCTTAGAATTAAGAAAAAATAATTAATAGTCAAATATAAAATATTAGCTGTAATCTTTAAATTAATAATTATTTCATTAAATTAAAGATATAAATAAATGGATTCCCTGATAAAAAAAATATTATAATTCACTGCCATAGTAAATAATCAAGAATGTATGTTGTGTTGAAAGCTTTTTAACAACGTCATTATTTCAATTTTCAGTCTAACCCAGTTCTTGTGTACAATAACACAGCTGCTCAGGAAACTCATCATTCATTGAATGTCTGAAAATGACGTAGTTAGCCTTCAAGAAAATTACTCTGAGATTCATAAAACACAGAGTATTTTCTTGTTATAAAATATAGTTTACAGATTAATTAGAGGTGAGACTATTTGATTTATTTAAAAGTTTAAAAGCTTATAAGTCACATTTTTTACTTATAAATTACTTTGAAGAAATGAGAAACTGTTTATTATTGATTTTTTACGTTCATACTACAAACTTTTCAACTAAGTTGATTATTTGTGCGCATTGTTTAACATGGAAATTTTATAAAAAGATTTGTATCTCTAGAACAATAATTAATTTAATAAAACACAATTGTGGGTTAAAATTTATACTACATGTGCATGAATCAATTAAAAATATTTCCAAATATTATAATAATGTGATTATTTTAATGCTGTATAATGTCCTTAAACTAAACATGTGGACATTGAACAAAACTCAAGGTATCAAAAGTCAAACACATCTTTCATCAATTAAGCAGAACAATTACAAAAAATAAAAAAAATAATTTACTTAATTTATAAGTTTACTCTGAGATGATGCACATAATGGCAGTTTGAGATTTACACAAACTATGTGCATTTAAATCTGAAATCTGTATCTACTTTTAAGAAGATAAGTTCAGTTCTTAAACATATTTTTTTTTTGGCATTGAAAAAACCTTCATTGTTATTGTTATTTAACTAACGCAACTCAAATTCTTTATTACGTACCATTTATCATCGAGGAATCAGCAGAACATTACTTATCAAGCGGAAAGACAGGAAAAAACATTTTTATTATTCGTGCGATTTATCAGTCTGATATTTCTGGAAAATCTACTTGCTAATATTAAACAAATTGAAAACACATTTGGCTTTTGTTTTTACTCTGCTTATCTTAACGTACAATTTCTTCCGAAAATAATTTGACGAAGTAAATTTAATACATCTTTTATAGTTCTTAGTAATTGTTTATAAAATCTCATACGACGAAATTGATGCATAAGAAATTAAAGTGTTAATTCAAAAATGTATTAATAATTAATTAATTAAATTTTATTATATTCATTAGTTTATAATATTTAAGTTATAATTAAATAATTTATTATCATTCATTAAAAAGTATTATATAAATAAATAAAAAAAATTTTGTTAAATTTTTTTCGTATCCCACTTGGTCGACAGCAACATCTTGACCAAGTCCAAGAACCCGTGTGATTTCATGAAAGGAGGGAAAGGGGGCGGCAGCTTCTTTTGTGTTGGAGCACCCGTAGGTAGAAGTCTGACTTGGCTCCGCGCCATTGAAGAAGGAGGGCAGGGTCGTCCGGAAAACTTTTAGGAGGAACTACCCCGTATTTGCATATAGTATGGAAAAACCCGGAAAACTCCTACCAGGTAGTCTGACTCACGAGGTAAATTGCTGATCATCACAAACGCCATCGAGCCTCCTCGTTTTTTGAAACAGTGTCTAGAACAAAGCCACCAGCGGACTAACCTCAGCCCTAATGCTCCCTAACAGCGCTAGTTGATACTGAGCTACGAGTCGGATACAATTATTTATTAATTTATTAATTAGAGCAATGGATGAGAAGAGCAAACAATTTTTCAATAACAATTCTGGAATGCATGCACTTTATAATGTATCTTTTTGAAAATTTAATCCTTTCAGAATTTTCCTCAAAATTAAGTACACAATTTTTGGTATGGTGAATTGAATTGATCTCAGGGTGCAAAAGTACAATACTTTCTATTCTATTGTAGACGTAGAATGGATTGGTTACAATATAGATTTGAAAGATTTTATTTATAATCTGTGATGGATACAGAAACGTTTTTAGCAGTGAGGGAATTAAACAGAAAATTTCGAAATATCAAAAAGTTCAGCAATTTCAATGTTAACCAACAAAAATTTAACCTTGGTTCCGAAAATATTCTGTATCCTGCGGAGTAAAAATCCCTTTCAAAATGTTTTAAAGATTAGATATTCCCTGTACCTCCTACGCGGGATCTGGCGAGGTCGAAATGAATGATGTCAATTTTATTTTCTGCTCAATGGCTGAACTGATTCTAGGGAACGAGCCCGAATAACTCTAACTCGGCATGAAACATGATCAAAAAGGCCATTTGTTCGAAATACATTCAGTATGATGTCATCCTCAGAAAACGCTGCTTCATCAGGCTTCTATTACGTTATGAATGGCATTCAGAACATATTCATGTTACAGGTTGTTTGTGTGGGATCTTTGCTCATTTAATTCTACATTATTTATTTCAAATTTTAATTCTATCCTAATATGACGTTAACAATAGGGTATTAAATAAAATTGATTTTGTTATGCATTAAATACTTTGTGTTATCAGAGATAAAGTGATGATTCAAAATCAAACATTCTAGTCTTCTAATTTTACTGTTGAATTAAAGATAGCAAATAGGCATTTCATCTAATTTATGAAACACGAAATAAGGAAAAAAAACACAAACTTGAAAAACAGAATAGTACCTTTTACACTCATGTCCATAAATTAAGGATAATGAAGTTCAGGCAAAGAAAGAGACAGAAGCAAAACAAATTTGACTTATTTGTAAAGTCTATTTATTAAACAAAAGGTAAAGAGCGAAAAAGATGCTATATGTTTGACATAATTAATAAAAATTGAGATTTTTACTCCCTGGAGCAAATTTCAAAAAAGGACCTATTTACAAAAAACAGTATAACATGGTTAGTATGATGGTTAATATGGAGTATGTCTCCCGGACGATGCAATACAGGCCTTACAACGCCTAGGCATGCTGAGTATCAAATTATCAATCTGATCTTGGGGAATATTACACCACTCATCAAGCAATGCCCTCCGAAGTTCCGGTTGACAAGTGGGAGGGGGGTTGATGGGCTGCAATTCGTCGGCCAAGCATATCCCACACATGCTCTATTGGATTCAAGTCCGGTGAGTATGCTGGCCAATCCATACGGGTGATATCCTCCAATTGAAGGCATTCGTCTACTATGTTTGCATGGTGAGGACGGGCGTTGTCATCCATAAACAGAAATTCAGCACCCATGGCGCCCCGAAACAAACGTACATGTTGTTCCAGAATGACATCCCGATAGATGTGGCTTGTCATCGTTACACTCTGAACATGCAGGTCAGTTCTGGAACCAAGAATAATTCCTCCCCAAACGAGCCATCCTGCACCACCGTAACGGTGTCGTTCAATGGTGTTCTCTTGGTGGTAACGGGTACCTAGCGCTCTCCATATGAAAGTCCGGCGAGAATCAGACTGCAAACTAAACCTGGACTCGTCGGAAAACATTACACAAGACCACTGTTGCGGTGTCCACAATGCATGCTCTCTACTCCAGGTTAATCGCAGGCGACAGTGAGTTGCGGTAAGTGGAACACATCTAACAGACATACGAGCATATAGACCAATGTGCCCTAAGCGTCTGTACACGGTCTGCCTTGAAACTGTCGTACCGGTAGCTGAAGAGAGCTGACGAGACAGGTCTGATGTTGTGCTCCGTCTGTTTCTTTTGGCAGTAACTGCTAAATACCGGTCCTCATTCGGCGTTGTAACTCGGGGGTGACCTGCGCTGTAACATCTACTCACATTACCATCATCTTGGAATCGTTGCCATAGCCTGGAGATGACACTCTGGACGATTCCAAGTTCCTCGGATACTTCCAGCTGGGTACGTCCACATTCCAGTCGTCCGATAATTCTACCACGTAAAAAATCATCCAAATGCGGTTATTGCACTGAAAGGCTTTTAAAGCGCTTGTGAACCATTTTACTTCTTTGCCACCATTCCTTATATACCCCTCTCTTACACTCTCGTCATTGTGACGTACTATCCGCGCCATCTGGTGGTTTCCTGTAATTTGCATATTCTTCTTCAAGATGTGTGTGATAATTCTACAGGTGAAATTTTTATTTTAGAGTTCAATTTCTGTGTGATTCTGAATTATCCTTAATTTATGGACATGAGTGTAGTTAATAAGCTGAAAACATTATAGTTTATAGGTATTTTTTTTTCTATAAGTATTGTACATTTATATAAGCCCGACGCGTGACTTAATGGCAACGCTTTCCGCTGGTGAGCATTAGGTGGAGATTCAATCCACTGGTGGCTGTTTTGCAGACACTATTTCAGAAAAAGGGAAGACCCGATACCGTTTGTGATGTTCAGCATTTTGCGTTGCTAGTTGAACTACCTGGTGGGAGTTGTCCGGATTTTCTCCCATACAATACGTAAATGTGTGTTAGTTCCCCCTAAAAGTACACCCGGAAGGCGCTGCCCTCCTTCTTCAGCATCACGGAGCCAAGTCATACTTCTACCTACGGGTGCTCCAGCACAAGCTTCCCCCTTCCCCCTCCTTTCCCTCTTTCCACACGGATGTTACTTGGTCTAGATGTTGCTGCCTTGTCTGTTGTTGCTACCAAGTGTTATAAAAAAGAAACGTTATTTAATTTGACAAAAGAAGATGATCATCACGCTTATTTACATTTAAATCTGCATTTTGTTTTGAAAAATTAGGGCTTTTTTTATTTTTACTAGAGCCCCTATTCAAATTGAATTCCTCATTAAAAAAAAAGAAGCTTTGAGTCAAACGTTAAGAGAAACCAAAAACTTTTACAAAAATTTGTACATATTGGTTTGCAAATAAATATTAGTAAAAAAAAAAAAATCATCACAAAATTTAATTTGTTTATTGACTCAAAAATATAATAATTTCTTCTTTAATGGGCGTCATTTTATTTCATTAAGATCTTATAATTTATATTTAAAAATGTTTCGACAAAGATTCTTTAAATAGGTATGGAATCATGCATAATACATAAATAATCAAGAGCGAATCGCCTAAAACGAAATTTCACGTGACATTCCACTTTCTTTCTATTAGAAAAATGTATGTTATAAAGCCATTTAAAATATTGATTCGAAAGCACTGGGTTCTTTGGGAATTCTATTCCTTTCTGATTCACTGGGCTCCATTTTCTTTGAATGACATTTATTTCTCATATATTCCGGTGCATTAGTTTCGAGACTACGTATAAAGCCAATGTATAAGATTTCATTTACTTGGATCTCGATGAATGGAAAGAATGAAATGAAAATTCCTTCTTTGAAAGATCGCAGCAAGAAACTGTCATTTGTTTGTCATAAATTGCATTTCCTTGCCCGTATTTTATTTCGACTTGGCTACTAACAGCATGGGAAGAAAAGGAAAGCAAAGTTAAATTATCTGCAGCAATTTTAATATAAAATAATGAATCATTATTTTTGGTCATAATAGCCGATAACGTTGTTCTATTTATAACAATTGTTTTTATTTATAACAGTTGAATGTCATTGAATAGAGATAGTGAAATGAAACCTCTTGCTTTGAAGAGACTGCACAAGGAATTGCTATTTGTTTCGTCTTAAATTCCATTTGTTTGTCCATATTTGATATCGACTTGGATCTTCAACAGCATGGAAAATAAAAGGAAGAAAAGTTCAATTGTCAGAAGTATTGATACAAAGTAGTGAATTATTGTTTACATTTATAAAAGCTCATATTATCGATGTTATCGTTCATTTGCTTTATTTTTTCTTTCATCTGCTATTGTAATATTGGCTCCTTCATTAATTTTTGTTGCGTCTACTGAAATAAATTGATAAACGAATTTTTTTATTGAAATTTAATAAAAAAATTTTATAACATTTTTATTCTGCTGAAAAAGCTATAAGTATATAATTTCTTATCAACCTCACTATACGTTGAATAATATTTTACATTGACTACAACTCATTTTATATACATAAGATGTACTTTACGTTTCTTCCTTCTGGTATTTATACATATTTTTGTGTGATTTATCATTTAATTTCTATACTATGCTGTATAATATTGAATTTATGTTTCTTTTCCTTGTCTTTAATTCTGATAAGGATTTACAAATTTCAAATAATAACTTTTCTAAACTGCAAATATTTTATATGTATATTAATAAAACGTTATATCGAAATAAGGAACTGCATGAAGAATAACGTTAACGTTATATCGAAGAGTAACGTTATATTGAAATAAGGAACTGTATGAAGAGTCCATTTCTTGGAAATTGAAAAAGGATGTCATTCTTTAACACAAAAGGCTATTCTATTTACTGCTAAGAGAGAAAGAATCCTAGAATGCCGCTAGTCAGAGTATTGAATGCGATCTCTGGGCCATCAGACCGATAAGATAAATATGCGTTTATACCTTTCAGGAAGATATAGAATTGATGCCATTAGTGTCAAGCGTAGACAGAGGAAAATTTCGAGTTTGTCCTTCATGAAATGCAAACATTTAAGATATATTTTTTATTTTTATGCCATATTTATCAGTAACTATTCTTTGAATTATCATTTTTTAATGTTTCCATATCATTTCTCGATAGCACAATTGTTTCTTTTTCTAGAATGGTTTACAATATCAGATTTTAAAACCTTAACTATATACGATATTGCTGCATTATGAAGGCTGTACAGAGAATCAGAACATTTTTTTTTTAAAAATAGTGCTGAATTAAAATAAATGGTAAATAATTATTGCAGGAACATATGTTTACACAGAAATTTCAATATACATCGTTATATCAGATTATTACATGAGATTAACCACTTAAGTTTAAATTGAGTTTTCACTTCTATGGTATTTTGTAGTAAAAATATGATTTTTTAACGTAATACAAAAGCAACAAAAATTAAGTGCGCATTTTTGTTGAATGCATTTAAAATGATTTCTTCTTTAATAGCCTTAATTTTTTTTTTTTTTGAATACAATAAAAAGGATGTCTGCTTTAATATAATTTTCTCATAGTTTAAATCACCCTACATATGTTTGAGTATTCTATTTTTAGTAAAAATGTGACGTAATAAAAAACTATGTTGAGCAAACAGAAAACTATGACAAGCAAACGCAGAACGCGCTTTTTTTTTTTGGGGGGGGAAAACTCGCAGGTTGGAGTACTCGCATCCTGACAATGTCCACGTCCATGATATCACAAGTTTTAATTGCTACCAACTTTGATTTAAAATGTTAAAACAATTGTATTTCTTATTTTTTAGAAATATTATTAAAAATAACATATTTTTATTTTCAAAGATCCCAGGTGGGATTATCTTTTTTATTACACATTAAACACCTAACGTTAAAAGAAGATATTTAGCAAACAGTGTCTCTTTCTATTGTCTGTCTCTATTGTCTTTTCTATTGTCTGATTGATATTACACTGTAGTGCAAAACATAAGTAACGATGTAATTTTTAAGCAGACAGCCATGAAATTGTAGAACAGAGCTTGCTGCATTAGTACAATGAACACCAGAAAGATGACTCACATGCATATACGAGTATCAGGTCAAAACATGTCACAGGTGATGCTGAGACACCCAAAATGTGCGCCGCGCATACAACAACAACAAAAAAAGACACTGTTAAGGAATTCTTTGTTAGTTCAAGTGAGTTCGTATATGCAATGTGGTTAAAAGGAACCATCTGGGTGACTTTACTTGTTAACGACAAGCTTGTGAAGAGACACAGCGTGAAAAGCGTAGACCATTAGTTTTGAAGTGACAAAAGGGACATTTTATGAGCTTGAAAGTTTTCCAAAGAAAAGTTGGGGGAGGAGAGGGTTAAAAAAAAAAAAAAGCTAATTGAAGACCGACATATTGTTGTGGGGCGAAAAAATCGATGCCATCGAGGAGCAACATTGCTCAACTGCTACATAAAACAACGGACAATAAGTGTCAAAAGGTGGCTTCATAAAGGTGGCCTACTCGCCCGTCGTCATGAACGCTGCATCCCATTGACAGCTGCATCGGCTGCACCGTTTTTAATTCGTGTAAGGAACATAAAAACTGGACATGTCATTAATTGAGTCACTCTTTTAGAGATGAAAGTCGTTTCATTGTCCCAAGCCCTTCTCCATGCTAATTTACATGAAGAGAGAGAATACAGACATTGTTTTATCCCACTAACATTGGAGAAAGTGACCAATTATTCAGGAGTTGTCCTTCTGAAGAAGCAATATGATGAACAGGAGGACTTAACTCCAAAATATATTGTATCCAGAGATAGCTATTGCTTGTAAGTAATTCTCTACCATGAGCGTTTGCCCCTAGATGGCATGGGTGTAGCTTCGTTTTTATGAACGAAACGCCAGCCCACATCGCACCCGTGCTAAAGAGGAGCTTTTAGTAAATGATATCACTAGATTGAAGTGTCTTTACTGATTTAATTCTCTTAGAATATGTGTGATATGCTTTGAGGAAACGTCTTTCGACATGATTTTATCAGATGGAAAGCACCCAATAACTGTAACAGATGCTTATTTGGGAATGGGCACTCTTACCTAAACAAAGACTTTTGACCCTACTTCCCTTAATAAAAAACAGTTGACCCTACCAAAGCAGCAGTCTTCACCACAGAACTCAAATAGTCATTGATATTATGAGCATCTGTTACCTAAACAAACAGTTGAATCAATTGATACTAAGTATGTAATGTTGCTAAACAACCATTACAAATAAGGAGTATCATAAAGTATTCCTTTCTACGGATATTATTATTTTTGTTGTTCGGCAAAAATAATTTTTTTGTATCAATGTTAGTGTTTCGATAAAACCTTCATTTATTTTCTTCAATATCTAAATGCAAAATAATGATTCTGCATTTTAAGCCTCCCAGGTGATTTCTTGCGGAACGTACTTTTTACAAATTACATTTTAAATATTAAGTTAAATACCCATAGATTTTGTATGCTCTAATTCCAAGTTGAAAATAAGCTAGAATTTAATCTGAGTTCACATTTGAATTCAAGAAATACCAGACAAAGAAAAGAAATGAGATTGAATTCGAAAAGTTTAATTATTTATGACGTTCTTTTATGCAGCTCGTTTTATTTAATCTTTTAATTCGCATTAAATTTTAATACAAAAAATTTTCTTCATGAAGAATATTATTAAAATCTTGAATGTCAACTGATTTTTTCCATCTACTCTGCCCTTTATAGTGATTCACTTTCTTATGCCTGCAGTAATGTTTTCATATAATTTATTTTGGTTTTTAAGCAATATTTTCTAATCATAATTTATTCATTTTGTTACAACTTATTCGTCGTATGCAGACATTTATTTTATTCATTTTGTTTCTAGTTGGATTCTCGCATGATGTAGATTATTTGATATAATGATGTTTCTTCAATTGATCAAAACTTTGTATTTATTATCATAAAATATCATTGTTATTTACATAGACATGGGCAATCCCATTAACATACATAAATGACAGTTGATTGTACCGAATCAGCGATCGTCACCATAGAACTCAAACAATCATTGATATTATGAGTCGCTGTAACTTATGAGAAAAAGAAAGGAAAACTCACCATCGATACGATTCTTATAGATTCCGAAAGTAACGACTGGAAGGCACACAGCCAATACAAATTTAACCTACGTCATGAGTAGGGGTGAAACCAGGTTTAGATATTCCACTTAGTTGTTGGAAAACTCACCTTTTTTTTTTTTTTATAGAAGTTCATTTCTAGTCAACAACTTAAATGTTGTTGACTTTATTAACTTCCCGTTGGTTTTAATTGATTGTCTTATCATTCGCTACTTTCTCAATCCTTATGAAGGCTATGTATTGTTGTGACTAATCCTCAGTGTCCTACAGTGATGAAAGGACACCTCATGAGTAGTCTATTCATGGATGGAGGGAAAAAGGACAGCTTCTGTTCTGATGTGATGTAGGTAGAAGTCTGACTTGGCTCCGGGTCGCTAAAGAAGGATGGCAGGGCCTTTCGGGTGGAGTTTTAGGGGAACTACCCCGCATTTGCGTATAGCATGACAGAATATCCAGAAAACTCCTACCAGATAGTCTGACGAACAAGGCAAGATGCTGAGCATCACATAGCCATCGAGTCTCCTCGTTTTTGAAACGATGTCTATAATAATACCACCTGCGGATTGAGCTCAGCCCTAATGCTCACCAGCAGAGCACGTTACCACTGAGCCACGAATTGGTCATATGAAGGTTATTCTTCCACATATAACAGTTTGCATGAAGATAAGCGCTCTGCGTTATAATAGCAGCAGTGAATATAAATAATTAATGGAAACAGTATTTTCACATGAATAAACGATTTTATTAATCCCTTTATATTTTTATTGCAACTGTCCAAATGACACAAGTTTTATACTAATTGAATATAATCAAATATAGGGAAACATTCTGTAAAAATTAAAATATGATACAATTAAAAAAGACAAGTGTTTCTGTAAAGTATACACGAGACCATTCGAGACAAATACGTAGCAGATTCAACATTACCCAGGATTCACCAAAAAAGGCCTAATTCACTACCGTCACCTTTTATGCTACACAATTTGGAATAACTAAAGGGGGCGTCTAGGGGATTCAAACCTAGTTTCCTCGAAACTTTCGGGTCTACAATTTTGTAGTGTCTATTAACAACGTAGGCATGGGAATTTTCCGTTGAGTTTTTTCATTTTGACCACGGACATATCCGGATCATAAAACAACATGTATTTTTAATAAATGAGCAGTTAACATAATTTGCAACAGTCCTTTGCATTTCACTTTTCAAGATCCCTCACACAAATACGCAACTTTTTTTTTTTTTGTTTAAATAAAATAATTATCTCTTAAATACAGAATTTTGTCAAACACCTTCGTTGTAGCATAACTTTTATTTTTGAAGCTAGTTGGAAAATTTGAAAAATAGCATTGTTACTGATTTAATAAAACGTGTTGTTTTCGATTCTTCAATAGAAAATTAAAAAAAAAAAAAAATTGACTTTAAGAAATGAAATTTTTTCTCATTTGTGATTTTATTTATATCTTCAAGAATAGGTTCAATTTCAAATTTGGACAATACTAGTAATAGTTTAGATAAATATCAAAAAAGAAATCGAACTTCTTTAAAAATCTGAATAAAATATTTTGAAATTAAAATATACTATAATTATTCACCCGGGGATACATACGGATTCAAATATGCACTTCTACTTGGTTACATTTTAAAAACAACATTTTAAATTGAAACACTAAAATTAAATGACCCATTCAAAGGACATATTGCAATACAGTGTAAAAATCTGATTTCTTCGTTTGATACAAATGTAATTAAGCCAAGTTGCTATATTTGTTTTCTACTTATCATTCTCTTGTAATTGACCTTCTCCATTTATTAAGATCCATGGGTTCCTTTTGTTTCCATTTAAACTATCGTTTTACAACCTCCGTCAGTAAGAGAAATATATCCAACAAAAGAAATGTCATTTATTCAGTAGGAGATGAATTGTTAATTGTATGTTACATCATTTGTTCAGTAAATTGATTATAAGTAAAACAGAGGGATATCAGTGGGATTACAAAGTGGCATGCTTTTTGTAACTGATCATTAAGATTATAGTGGTCGAGAGTAATTTTGTTAAATGGATAACTGTAGCTGTTTCATATGAGCTTGGCTACGCTAAAGCTGAATATAACCACAAAAGTTGCCCCACCAGGCTCTGCTTTATTGTAATTTTACTAAATTAAAAATATTTATATTTACACATAGCAAAGTGTCTTGTTTGATGTAACTCTATTTTCTTGTGATTTTATTAAAAGAAGGTGATCACCGACAATATATCATAATATAGATTCTAATAAGGATAGTAAATGCTCACAAGACATGTCAAAACAAGTCTAGGCAATTTGATAATCTCAGAGCTTCGCTTATGCGAGTCACTTTCACTTAATTTAAACCTGCATGCCGAGTTGTAAATATTTTTATATTAATTTACAATGAACTATTCGCCTATTTTTGTACGAACAGATCCTTTAAAAAGACGTTAGATTGTGAGAACAACTATGGTAAGCTAACTTTGAAGTCCCAAAGGAGGAATATTACTCCATTGATAAAAATGAGGCATATGAACTTTATTTCGAGTGCCAAATCGGTGATCAGGACAAATCATTGGCCTCTCATATTTTCTGTGCGTCTTGAGTAACATTATTTAGTGGTTGGTTTAACGAAAAGTCGCGACATATACCATTTGCAATTCCATTATGGTATGAAGGAAACCAAATGGCCACTTCAAGTATTGTTAATTATGCATTACAAAAATTGCTGGAATAATAAGACCAAGAAGACTATTAAATATCCTAACCTTCCTTCAACTATGAGGCTTGCTACTCACAGCGATGAGCTTCTAATCCCAGCTCCACCTGAAAATATGAATTTGCAATGAGAAAACTCCGGCAATGAAGATTTACAATTAAGTCCAAAAAAAACGACATTGAAGATCCAGAATTTGGAACATCTGCAGAACCTCATAGAATCCATCAGTCTGAATTCACTGATCTAGTTCGTGACCTAAACTTGCCAAAGAATCAATCAGAATTGTTGGACTTCAGAACAAAGGAATAGAATCTACTTGAGAATTGAATTACGAATTTTTCAAATCATCGATGGGAACATTCAATTCTTTTTCTCCATATAAGGATATTTAAGGTATTGTATTGATGCTGAATCATTACTGAGCGAGTTAGGAAACTGTCATGATCCTAAGGAATGGAGGTTGCTTATAGATTCCTCTAAACTCAGTTTAAAGAAATGAAAACTTTCTATTCCTCTTGCCTATGCAGCTTATATGAAAGAGATGTATGGCAACATGAAGATTTCGCTATCGAAGATACAATACGAACAGTATTCTTGGACTATACTATGAGGCAATTTATAAGTTATAGCCCTTTTGTTAAGTCTCCAACAAGGATATACTAAATTTTGCTGTTTTATAAGCGAGTAGAATAGCAGAGATTATAAAAATCATTTTATCATGATGCAATGGCCAAACAAGAAATATGATACCTGGACAACTTCTCATCCACTTATAAATCCCGAACACATATATCTTTATACCTTGAACATCAAACCCGGTTTAATGAAAATGTTGTTTGGGCGATGGATAAAAGTGGTCCAGGTTTCCTGTACTTAAAGAACAAATTCTCTAAGATCAGTGAGGTTAAAATAAAAGAGGGTATATTTATGGGCCCACAAATTAGAAAGCTTATGAAGGAACCAGACTTTGAGGAAAGTTTGAATGGGGCTGAAATAGCTGCATGTTCTGCATAGCTAGAAGTCTTTTAAAACAGTCGTAACTAAATTTCTTAGCAATAGAAAAACTGAGAACTATGGAGAACTAGTTCTAGAACTCGCTAAAATTTATAAAACTCTAGGATGTATCATGTCCCTAAAAATGAATGTTGTGGATTTCATTCCTGAAAATCTCTGCATGGTGAGTGACGAACACGGTGAATATTCCCAAAATATTTCAACAATGGAAAAACATTATGATGGAAAATGGAATGTATATATTAAGCCAAATATACTTGCAGATACTAAAAAGGGATGTCCTCAAGCAAAATACAATTGAAAATCGTTAAAAATACATTTTGATTTAGATTATTGCACGTAAGTAAATTAAATAAAATTAATAACTTTACAACAGTTTGAACTTTTTAATTTTGTATAACAAAAAAATTTAGCCGTTACAAAGAATTGCTAATTAAATTTGAAATCAGAGCAAAATATTCCATGACAAAAATCCATTCTAATTAATTTAACAAACAAAAAAATTAAATTTTGTCAATAAGTGTTAAAAAATGTATAAAATTGCAACTTCATTCTAATTGCTTAATACCGAAACTGATTTAAGTGCCACTAGAGGCATAAAAAAAAATTTATCCCTTATTGGTATTTAAAGTTTTCTAAAAATTTCAGAATTTTTTTCTAGAGACAGCAATTGTTCAACAAATTAATCCATATAAAAAAAAAAAGACAGTGCTCGTATGTGTGTGCCCTAGAGACTGAAACACTATGCGATCGATTTCGCTGAAAAGTTCACAGTTTATTCTTATTAATGCTAGAGAGGGGGTTGAACAAAATTCGACAAATAGTGTTCATCGAAGATCGGCTTTTTTCACATTTCGACTGCTGTTAAAAAAAAAAAAAAAAAAAAAGAAACATTGAGTATAAAAAGTAATGCTTCAAAATTGATTCCCCTATGCAATCCTATCATTTAACAAACTGAAGAAGGAAATAAATATCAAAAACAAAACAGCAATGGAACAGATAAAAAATGAATTATCTTACACGATTCACTTTATGTGATTTGAATTGAATAAATGGATTTAAACAGAACTTCAGTTGCATTTATTTAATTCATATATATATGTATATAGATTTAGCAACAGCGACGTTTTGCCAGGTCTGCAAGTAATAAATAAATCAGAGAGATAAAAATTGCATGTCCTAGATTCATTTAATATTATAAAGATAAAATGGGAATTCGTTTCCTTTAGTTTTAAAATTGGAGCTGTGCCCATACAAGGACTAAAAAGAACTCCTCACTTATTTGTATTTAAAGTCTAAAAATTTTCGAACTATTTCTAGAGACAGCAATTGTACAATAAATAAATGATAAATAAGTGAGATAAACTTGCATATTTTTTTGTAACGGATTCCTTTAGATTGTAAGAAACATAACATTGGATTTTCATTATTGTTGATTTAAGATGGGAACAGTACAGGAAGAAAAGTGTTAATTTAAAATACCTAAAAATCATTTTTTAAAGTGATGTTGAGATATCTTGGAAAATAATTTTTGCAATTTAAAATTGAGTTAAAAAATTTCGATAATTTAGTGCTGTAACTGATAAGCGTTGAAGTAATAGGCCTGAAGTAGAAGATAGGGTCATCAAAAAGAAAAGAAAGCAGAAAAACTCAAGACTTGCAGAAAATTGGAAGGAACGTTTGTTCTCCCAGATCAAGCTTAAGTTTCATATGGAGAATGTCAGCTCATTGCGAAGAAGCCGAAATTTCGTGTTAACAAAGTGAGAGTTGTGCTGGAATTAAAATAAATTAATAGTATTAAGAAGTGCGATGGGGGTTAAAATGTGCTGTCATGTTCATTTATGCAAATACGAGAAAGGCTCATACTTTGCTTAGTGTGATTTCATTTGTTAAAAGAAACTGATTGTTGATGAAATTGACAGAAACTGATAGCATTAAGAGGTGCGATGGGTTGTTGAAATGTGTTACCATGTTCATTTATGCAAATAGGAGAACGGCTCACACATTGCTTATTGTGATTTCATTTGTTGAACAGTAATTAAATTATACCTTATTACATGCTTTTTAATTATTTGAAAATTATTCAGAAATTCCTGGGTCTATTGACTTAGGGATCATACTGTAGTATCTTCCTATTGTTTATTTATTAAATGTCATATTGTATTTATGTAATTTAATAATAGTATAAGAATATTTTACATTTAAATTTTTGTTTCCTTTATCACCCTTACTTCTTGCACAAGTAGCTCTAGTGAAAGGGGTAAAGTGTCGAGTAGAGAGTGCAATATCGGACCAAAAGTTCAATACCGGGATACCGGTTTTAATACCGGTAGTAGAAATTTTAGAAAAAGAAAGAAAACACAGGTGTTTTTGTTTTATTCCCCAGTTTTATTAGAGAATGTAAATATTACAAAAAACACTCGAAATTGCAAACCATCTAATGCTGTTATTTGACTTATAATTTCATCCAAACTATCTTTTTTTTTTTTTTCAAAATAATCTAAAATCCTTGATGACTTGGGCTTAGAAACTGTGCTTAAGTTTGCATCTTCATCGCAATTAGATTATTTCCTCTTTAACAAATTTGCATCATGTTTCATTTTTAAATGTGTATGGAGTCCGCTTGTATTTCCTCTAATCACTTTAATAACTCTTGAACATTTTTTTTGCATTGTGCCACCCTATTCTTTTCATCATATAAATATTGAAGCCACACCGAAGTATTATCAACTGATTTTTTATGTTCTTTAAAGTTATTCTTGTTCATTATTATAGGGTATTATTTATGAGTATATATATATAATAAATCTGAAAAAAAAATATTTTGAACTCTAAAGTATGATATGCAAATATAATGGGAATAACAAACCCATCAATTAAAAAAAATATCGAAATATTACGCACTTTCTTCACAACTACAACCTTGTTTTCACAGATAAGAATTTCTAGTTATCAAATAAGAAATCTAAATTAGAATTCACAGAAAATAATAAGATTTTCACAGATAAGAATTCTAAATTTCTAGTAAATACCGAAAAACGGCATTTCAACTTGTGAATACCGGAATTACAAAATTGTACAAATGGCTCAAAATACCGGTATTCGGTATCCCGGTATACCGGTATTGCAATCCCCAGTGTCGAGTAAATTAAGATGACGTTCCTTAGATAGGAGCTTCAATTTTAGATAATTATTATTGTTTATTTTGGTTGTTTATGTATGCTATTTTTTGAGGAATTTATTTATCATGAATTATTTAAGCTTTATAATTTTCACAACTTAAAAAAATGTGATCCATTCAGCTAGCGAATATGTTTACTTAGATTTTTTTCTAATTTTGTATTCCTTATTTAAATGCTTTGTAGTAATTTTATAGTCTTTATTTAAGAACCTAATTTAAACTATTACATTGTAAAACGATACCGAAATTTAATGTAAAAAAATCAATCAACAAAAAAGATATACTGAGTTTATTATTAAATATATATTTTCAATTCAGTGAAATTATAATCCTCAATCAAACAGTAGAAACCAAAGAATTTTTAAAAAAAAATTATATT
This sequence comes from Caerostris extrusa, assembly GCA_021605095.1. Lineage (NCBI taxonomy): Eukaryota > Metazoa > Arthropoda > Arachnida > Araneae > Araneidae > Caerostris > Caerostris extrusa. The sequence continues at coordinate 21,398 of BPLR01010131.1, forward strand.
CTTTTGTGATATTTATTTAAAAAATCCATTGTAAAGCCTAGAAGATAAAGAAACCTTCATTAAATTTTTGTTCGTCAAAATGCATTCCAAAAAATAATTGAATTTTCCAAATAATAAAAATTCCTCTCTATTTTATTCCGCCGTAAATCAGAACGATGAACTCTAGTAAGAATTTCAAAAAACTAGCAAATGCAACCTATCGGAGAGAGTGAAATGCGGCATTTTCGTTTATTCAATTCTTCATTAAGAAGTGAATTGATTTTCTTTGCGGGTTTCTTTCAATTTTTATTTCAGCTATGGGAAAATGAAAAACATGCATGAATATTGAAAGCACACAAAAAATTATTCAGTTAACAAACATCAAAGAAATCAATTTAAAAAAAGTTTCTGTCTAGACTTTTACAAAAAGGATGACCTTGAAAATAAGTAATATTCAATTCCTTAAAAAAATTATTAATATTAAAATCTTACAAATCTGTTTTTATGTGCGATGATGTTGAAACAGTGAGGAAATTGACTAGAGTTTTATAGTTTTAATTAAAAATTGACATATTTCATACAAAAGCTACAAGTGCTGGAATAAAAGTACCCTTTTTGATAGCCTTTTTATTAGATATGGAAATCTTTTGCCTTAAGAGCTGATTGTTTTTCGAATGTAATATCATTTACGCTACGAAGTTTGTTGACAACTTTACAATGGAACCATCACTTGAAGCGATCTAGTAAGAATGTCCAATTGGAAAGAATATTCTTAAGGAAGGAAAGGGGTAATAGATAGTAATACTTGCTTCTTTCACAATCTCCCTCTCTCTATGCAAAAAAAAAAAAAAAAAAGGTTTTTTTTTCCCCGGCAGCCATGCTCGTAGGTTAGCAAGTAAAATGATTCAAATCACTTACACTTGCAGAGTATTATTTTGGATTTTACAATTGATTACAATTTTTTAAGCTTCCATCCAAACAAATAAGAATAATTTTCATGTAAACTCATGGCGAAAGTTTACAGCAATGACTCAACTTGATAAGCAAACGTGTACACATACGGTGTGACTTTGAGCTTGTTTCCTGGACGCAATTCACGCGATTTCAACTGAAGATTTCAAAGTCAAGATGAACATCAAGATTATTTCGATAGGCATAACAAGTGTATGTATATTAATATACGAATAAGAAAACTACTATCACCACTGGTTTGGGATGAAACGTGTTTTTAAATGAAAATGTCAATACCTCTGAGGCGATTACAGATATTTCTAGAAGAGTTACTAGAAACGAAAATAACGAACAAAAGAGACGGCAATAAATTGGGTATTGGGTGAAGGATGACATCTAAGATCCATCAATTACTAGGTTTATGCCTATTACTTCTTTTCCTCTTTTTATGATATTTTCCCTTAGTACTAATAATATTTATTCCAATCTTTCCGTTACGTACCAGTGTCCTACATTTAAAACCGTTGATATGCTTCTAAATAAATCCATTTGTTCACCACATCTCAGTTTTCGTAATTAATTTTTAAACTAAAGTATTTATCTTTTATTCTATTGTATATTTCAGTAATCAAATGAATAAATATCACCCAAGACACTTTGTTTTCTAATTAACTTTGAAAGAAAATTAAGCACACATTTTACAGAGACACTTTTAAATATCGAATATAAAATCTTTGGAGAAAAATCGAAACGATCAAGACATTTATTTACTAGACACCCTGCTAAAAAGCGATAAAACTTTTTATCAGGCAATAGTTTATAAATCTGCGGGGGAAAATGCTATTCCATCAGTTTATATCTCTTACAATTCTTTGAAATCATGAACGATGTTGCAATAATTCATACTCAATAGAAACTATTCGTATCGGCCATGTTTTATGATACGTGGGTATAAAATTCGGCCCATCATTCAAAATTCATTTCCAAAGAAACTGTAACGATATCAAACACAATACCCCTTCATTTATCATTTCGGATCTTTTCAAATACTGCTATTGGTCTTGTTTGCGTATTATAGAAATGGATGTAACGTGTTTTGCGCGCTTGGTTGGTATACTTCAGTAAATTTCCCAACCATTTTATGGGGCTGAAATTTTCAACAATTGTGGCTTCATCGTTAGTTAGTCAACGGTTGATCGTGAATGTGATTTATTGTTATCCAACGAGTTATCGGGTGGAAAATTTCCAAACAGAAGAAATGTCATTTTGAGGGTTTTAATCACAAAAAATATAATTTTAATATTAATGATTAAACTTTTAAATGATATAATATCAACAAAAAAAAATTAAATGTAAAAAAATTCTTCACTAACTATTCAACGTTTTTTCTTTCAAAATTGCATTTCATCTATCTGATTAGTACCCCTAATATGTAATCGATTCCTCCTTTTTCCTGAATAACTCGCTATGATCCTAACAGCTAGCCAGCTAGAGGACGCTTTTGAGTTACTTATTTCAGAAACGACTCTGTTGTATATGCGACCCCTTGGCGGAAGTCTTTCAGGAAGCAAATGCCTTTACAGAGCCTCCTATCATTGGCGAACTATTTATGCCGTATATGTACACCACCAGATAAATTCACGTTTCATGGAAATAAAGGAAATAACAATGAAGAATATCGTTGAGAATGTATTGATAATTGAATTTTTTTAAGGAATAATAATTATTGGTTCTGAAGTTGTTAATATTGTCCTTATCCAAACGGAATCGGGACATACTGCTACAGTTCGGTAGATCGTGAATGACTACTACAAACGACGAATCAAAAGCGAGTTTAATGAAAATTTCTGCTTTTGATTTGGTTTCCAAAAAGGAAATATTGAACTAGGATTTTTAGGGAAAGAATAGACACCTTAGATGTAATATAAACTAACTTCTAGATCTGTTTACATGCATATACATTTAAATACAGGTGATGATCACAAAAATACTTTTCTATTTCAATGAGATTATTTATTTTATTGCACTTTGGATAACTAAATGAATAGGTTTTAGTACTAAGATTAAAACTTAAAAAAAAATTAAATTTATTTTTGCATCAATAAATGAATTCATAATATAAAAATGTAGGAGGAAAATAATGTTAGTTGCAAAAATGCAGGGATCACATTTTAAATTCAAGATTTACATTAAAAAATACTGCACTTTTTACTCATAAAAATACTTTCCTTCTAAAAATATTTTGTTCTTAAGTAAACATTTTCGTTGAATACAATACTCTGATACTATTTCAATTATTAATTATATGAAAAAAACGCTTTATTTTTCTGGTAGCTTTAGCTAATAGCAAGTAATTTGCTTACAAGAAAGCACCATTTTCTTAAAACCGGAGATAGAATTTGTAACTGTAACAATTTAAGGAAATATTCATTAAAAAGTCAGCTCCAGTGCATTTCCAGATTATCACCTCCATTAAAATAACTTTTGAGATAATTTCCACCCCCTTTCCTTCTTTTCCAAAAAATCAGAAAAATTACGATTACACGGCAAAAAATAAATCAATTTTCCTAAAAACTATGCACTATTTATAAAAAGGAGTGCTTTATCAAAGTATAATAAATAGATTTGTGGATCTGCAGTCATTTAGAAGCGCCTGTAATTTCTACAAGTAAAAACTGCGCAGTTAAACTTCCAGACAACAGTGTTTTAAATATGAGTATCCGAAATGATTAATCTGAGGAATTACAATGTCAGTGGGACAGATATAATCTTAAATTAATGTGTTTGAATATGAACTTCTGCAATTCATGGGCGGTGCCATGCATTTCTAAGAACAAAATCAGCTTCTAGAAGACCTAGAACTGCAAGTGCCATGGATGATTGTCAGTTGCAGTGAATTTCCAAGAGACGCAAAATAGCTATACTAATCCACCTTAGATCCTCTTTTGCACCAGACACTGGGAAGGCTGGTATCGAGATCAACTGTGTTTTCGTCACACCACACCATAGAAAGGCGAGGTTTCATTGAGCGCGCACACGTGTAATTAAAGTGCAAATCAATGGATGTCAATATTCTTCCCGAATGAGTCCAGATTTTGTTTGCAAAGTGACTCAAGAAGATTATTGGTCTGACGGGAATCCTTTATTATCCAGTGATAGATTTCTTGGTGAAAATTATCCATCTAATGATAAAAATGTCTCCTTTTAAAGAAACAGATTAGGTGTGTCTAGTATATGTGTGTGGGTGGAGTCTTTCATTCGTGAGAAAACAACCTACAGTGTCATTTTAAATGTGCCAATAATTTGTTCTCCTCGCATTGGGTTCCTTGAGTAAAATAATTATATCAGTTTTAATCATAATAATCAATTTTCAAACTTAGATTACTTTTCATTTCAAAAATAATATGATTTCAAATTACAAACATTGATTAAAAATGTAATTTTTTTTTTAAGAAGTGATATTTTATCACACGAGAGATTTAGGATATTGAGTAGAAAATGTAGAATTAATTATTTATTGATAGTTTTACGAATTTTGTTTTAAAATGTTCATTCAAAATTTTTTTTGTTTGAAATTAACTAAAATTACACTTTTTAAAAAGCGTATATTTTTTTTAACAAATAAGAGTGCTTTTACGTGTAATTGCTCACGTTATTTACTTTGGGTAAGAAGAATGCTTACATATTTGCTGTTTTGGAGAGTTTGTAATTTTGGGAATCATTTTATTTCTATGACTTATCGAAAGTTGAAATAAAATAAAAAATAAAAAATTATTTATACTAGCTTTTAGCCCATTAAAGACCAAACTATTTCTGGCTTGAAGGAAATGGGGAAAAATCATTTTTGTATCCATAAGAGTCTAAAGGGGACAAAAGTGAAAATGGGAAAAAATATTTATTTTTACGCGAAATACAAAATGTTGCGGAAACATCAGGAAGTAATCGGTCCCAAACGATTACTTTCCCATTGCATGATGTTTTTTAAAGCATTTGCTATGTACTTACACTTCCTATATGGATAGTTTGTCTGCCACAACATCCGAATCTTTTTCTTTGGTTTGATTGATTTTTTCCAATAATAGGAATGTTGGATCCTTTCTGCTCTTTCAAACATGGAAATAAACACAAATCATCATTTTCTAACTGAGAGATGAACAGTTTTAATTCATTTCAAATGAACGATGCTATTTTCTAATCTAGAAAATAAATTTATTCCTGCCTTGTAACTTTGAAATTAGATCATTTATATGGTCTGTATTATCAACTAAAAATGCCAAATCAAAAAGGCAGTTGTTTTCAAATAATAGGAAATAGGCCCTTTAGAAAGCCAGAGCATTTCGCAATGAAGTTTAAGATTGTCATATACCAAATCTAACAATTCACAATATTCTCTGAATTCTAGTCTGTTTAATGCTCTTGCCCGAACTTTATTCAGACATTTCACAGCCGGTAACATAACATGTTGCATATTTAAAGTTTTGGCACACAGTGCTTCTTGCTGTATAATGCAATGATATTTTAATATACGACGATTTACAAACATTTCAAGCCATGTTACAGTGCCGTTGACTTAAGTATCATTGATATCGCTCCGTCAGTTTCAACACTGATGGTTGGTTCTAATTTTTGATTTTTTCTAGGCATGATTTTACATTTTCAATTATATCTGATCCTATTGTTTTATCATACAATGACTCCAGACTGGCAAGTTCTTTTAAATACATTAAAATTATCATCAATTCTTATAAAAATGTTTAACTATGCAACATCAGATATGTCCGTTTATTCATTCAATACAATAATGAACAATAATTTCAAGTACAATAAGTAACAAGGCCTTGCAATTGCTGGATACATCTTCCTCATAATTGTCTGCCTTGATATAGCAATTTAGTCTGCTTTATTTTCAGTTACTCTATTATCAAGATGGAATGAAAAGAATTGAAGACAAGGTTTAACAATTTCTTCCCCGTCAGAAATTTTTTTTTTTTTTTGCCAATGTTAAAGCAATTTCATTTGATTTTTCATCGATAAGTTTTTACAACTTACTTTAGCAAATATATTTTGTCATCTTCTTATTTCTTCCTTTTTCTTAGTCACATATTCTTTTTGCAACTTAGACCAAATAACAAACTTCATTTTTTTCTATGTAATCATGATGCTGTGTTTTATAGTGCCTATTAAGATAATATATTTTATTAAGTGAAAAAGTACTTTCAAAAACAATGCAAAACAGTTTTTCTGAAGAATTTGTTATAAATAATAACTCATTTTCACACTTTTCATACATTCAAGCCTACTATCACTTTCTGCGCATATTTATGTCAATCTATTTTGCACTATAATAAATTGAAAAAATTGAAAAAAAACATAAAAAGTATAAAACTTTAAAAAATGTTGAAAAAGAACAAATAAATCACAGTTACGCACATCGTTTCAAAAAAAAAACGCAAAACTCTGCAAAAATTATGCACATCATGATGGCTCACTCAGAACTGACAGAAGGGCTGCTTGTAATCATCCAATGCGCCACTGATTTAGCTCGTTTAATAATCTAAAACTTCGCTGACAGTTAAAAACCGTTTTTGATATAAATCGGGCGTATCTAAAAACAAATAATGCAGTCTTTCACGAAAGTTCCATTATATTCATAAATACATAACGTGCTTTGCACTGAAGCTGGATTTTCACAACATTTGAGAAAAATCATATTTACACTAACAAAAACAAAATTGTACATATACTTCTTTTTATGCCATTTTACTAATAAAATGATAACAAATGCAAAATAAAAAACAAAGCTTCATAAAATGTGTCAACTGAAACTGCCATCTATCAAAATAATTCAATTGTAAAGGGGAAAAAAATTGCAAAGTTATCTAAAAAGAACGACTTATCAGTATAAAAAAAAAAATTATGCGAGGCACAATATATTTTTTTCCTTGTCATCAAAGAAGCTTCCTCTTTTCCACGTAGTGAAAGAAGTTTGAAAAATGTATCACAGAAAAGAGAGGGAAAAATAGTTTATGTAATGTTGCGTTAAATGATTCATATCCGAGCTGGCTTTGGTAAGAGAAAGCATTCACCATCATCATCCATGGTTCATTACTAACCTAGTGGTTTTGTCATTTTAAATGAGTTTTGTTTTAGGCAATAGAAAAATAGGCTTAAATTGTCGTTAAGTGATAACTTGCAAAGGAGTGTGTAGGCTGCAGTCTAGGCCATTTCAGTAACATCATTTAGAAGAATCAATGAGGATTGCGATAGCATATGTAAGCGTCGGTAATCGATCTGTTGCAATCAAATCCTTTAGAAGACCCACTGATGATTGTGAAAGCGTATGTAAACATGTAGAATAAATAATCAAGCTGCTTGGTGAAAGCTTTCCTTATTTTCTCCCACACGACGCGCAAATGCTGTTTCTGAAAGTTCTTAGGGAAGGTATTGCCTCTAGATTCACAGCTTACATAATTGGAGCACAAGGTCCACCGATAAACAGACATAAATAAGAAGATTTGTTTTAATTAGTTTTGTTTAGAAAAAGAAGACCATTTAATTGCATTTAATGATTATATGTATTGAAATGAACTAATTTCCTTTGATCAAATAAAGAGAGAGATTTAAGTAAAAATATGTATTAATATCGGAATTAGTGTCGTATCAATAATCGAATGGAAAATTGACAAGTTGCCGATTCAGACAGATTTAAACACAGAGGTATTTTAGGAGGAAAAGGTAATTACGGAAGGGTTTATTTGCAATAAAAACAACTTTTATTTTTAGGAATTAAATTATAAATAATATAACATAAATTTAAAAAAATTCTACACTAACAGACTCATTTTCTTAAAAGTTCTTTTTTGCATTATGGCTGTCTGATTAATATTTTTCTCAAGTAATTGAATTGTCCACCTTTAAACCAGATGTTTACCCTTTCCACCGAATAGCTGGTAGCGCAATCTAAATGTTTTCGAAACTTTAGTCATGAATGTTATTTGTATTTCATAATTGTCAATGCAGAGAAGCCACTTTTGTGAAAGAAAGCGGGATATTCAATATTTTTGTTACCTAAAAATCGAAATTATATTTTACGCATATGAAACAAGACAACCTGTTTTATATTCTAAAGGAATAACCAAAAATCCTTTTTTTTTATTGTTCTTATCCATTTATGTTTTTCTTAAACTTTTTCTGTTATTTCTCTGGAGCTCACAACTGTTTCATTTTGCAGTTTTTCGCTTTTTCTAGAGAACCATTACTATGTTTGATTTGTTAAATACGATATTTAACGATATTTAATTTCTTAAAATTTCTGTCCCTGCAAATTTTTGTTTTGATATTTTAATTTTTATTATTTTCCTTTTAATTTAGGATAGAGGAGTGTTCGTTTTTAAGAAATATATCACCCTCCCTTCCAATAAGTTCGTGTTCCAATACTCACATAGTGAATCATTTTCAAACTGCAGAAAATAAAATATTGAGAAAACAGAGGATCCTGATTATTTGCTTTAGCAACACAAACAAATATTATTTCAGTCTCAACAAATATTATTTCAGTTCTTCACATTCAAGCGCTGCACTAAGTCTAGCTTTTGAATTTGAAATCTATAAAACCTTTCCTCCATCTTAGACAGAGAGACTTCTCAGCATCCCTATTATTTTCTTGACGTTAAGAATAAAACGAAGAAAACAAGCTGATTAGGCGTGCATTCTTGCTGGATTTCAATATCCCAAATATTAGAAGCTACGTCTTCTCGTAAAATTTTTTATAGCATCTAAAAGTGCATACCGCTTAGATTGGATGTTGAAGATGGGAGAAAAAACCCATAAAATAAGGTTTAGATATATGAGATAGATATTAGAATTTATTATTTTTTAAACAATTAAGGGTTCTTAGAAAAGGAAGGGTTTCTGGTTCATTTATGTAGTTATGAGTATAGTACTAAAATATAATGAAATAATAATATACACTTTAAGGAAAAAAGAAGGAAATAAAAAGCATAGTAGAAAAAGTAGTTTTTGAAATTAAAAGAAAATCGATAAAAATATAAAAGATAAAGTAAAATATTCAATGGAATTGAATGTATTATTCAGGGCATATAACAAAGCAATCAATAAAGCGCTGACCTATCTTGAATCCTCTGCTGTTATCCGACTTGGCAATGACTCATACAGTTATACCTTGCGGTATTTCCTGCCAAACTTTCTCTAACTGTCGAGTTAGATAGGCGAGATATTGCGACAATTAGAGATGCTGAGAATATGCACAAAGAGTTGCCTGTTTATCAGGCATGCTCTTTTGGTGAATGATCTAGTGATCTAGCTAGCCAGGGTAGTTTTTGACAAGCATGAAGACAATGTGAGCAAGGTTGGTGGAACCTTGTGCCTTCAGTCCTAGTTGGAATGTTAACCTGGTGCCGAGAAAAGAAGGGCAACACAATGAAACATAGAATATCATCTACAAACCACCATGCTGTAAGAATGTCATGGATGACAATCAAAGAGGTTTTGGATATCAAATGAAATGGCGAACCAGACCATAAATCACAGTTTTCGAACTAGGTGTTGTCACAATCAAGTATCCACGTCCCTAAAACCAACTGTAACTGTAATCCATACTATCCATGTATCTCCAGTGTAGAAACTAAGCCTTGTATATTTCTTTTTGCATGCTAGTTTTCACTCTTTATCAACAAGTAGGAGACTATTTTTGATTAAGAAATAAAAAACTTTCTTTTCAACAAACTTGAATATTATTGTCTTCGAATGACTCCTGATTTGCAGCAAAATCAGCACTCCACTCGCATTTTTCGTCCAGGAAGAATATCCCCAGGGGTGATCATACTCACCTTCCTAATCTCACCAGAAGGACGATGGAATATTAAATATTGTAATTTTCACTTCGGTTTCATTTATTGGGTTACCAACCCAGAACTCCCTGGTTGGAAACCCAAGCTCTATATTTAAGATAACTTCATCTCTTTTCTATCATATCATATTAGCTCATATTGTAACATAAAACAAGCAATAAATATTTTTAAAAAATTCAATAAAAGAGAATGATTGAAGGGCAATATTTCCTACATAAGCATATAGAAAATATATTAAGAAATCAAGTTAGCTTTGTATGTTTTATCTTGTTAATTATTACCTCATGCAAAATATTTAGGAAGTCTTACAAAACATATTTTAAAAAATAAATTTGTTTGAATTTATGTTTATTATATGTGACTAACATCCTACAAAACAAGTAATTCATAAATATTCTTTTAAAAATTTTACATTCATTATCAATATTACAGAAAACTTTAATTGTATTTCTAACGTTTGAATGTGTTATTTTAAGCTTTACTTCCATACTACCTTTTTTAAAAAACAATTTTTATAAATTTTTAAAAATGTATCAGAAAGTGTTTTGAAACGAACCATCGAGATTTTTATGAGGTATTAGAACATATCTGCAGATATTTGTGTGGCATTAAAAAAAAAATTGAAAATGGTGAATTTGTATAAAGTAACTGTTGAAATTATTCACTTTTTAACAACAACAACAAAAAAAATAGGGGAAATGAAGGAAAAGGAAACTTTTTAAAAACTTTTTCAGTAAAAATTCTTGTAAAACTAGGTTTAAATCAAATCATATTTTGTTCTAAAAAGAAGAATTTATGAGTTCTATGACAATCTGAAATGAACTACAAACATTTATATCCTTAGCCGTATCATTCAAAATGCATATTTAAATGCTCTTTACTTTTGGATCCCTTTAAAAAATCTCAAATTAATTCCAATTTTTGAAATCAGCATCAAAAGTTCTATAAGCAGCAAAATTTTTGTTAAAAGTGGTAATGGTTTGAGCTGTTTTTAAAAAATTGCTTTTGACGTGGCCATTTTCAGTTGTCCTATAAATCGGCCGCTGCTTTATCTATTATTTAGTCAAATATCTATTTGACCACGCTTGACTCGAAGACTGCGCATTCTCTCTCTTGCATAGTGTCATGGGTGAATAATCTGTGTGAACCAGTATGGAACACTGGTACAGTGAAAATAAATCAATTTGAATGGAATGCTACATATCGTGCGGAATTGCGATGTTCTAATTATTCTTTAATTGACTGCCAGAATGGAATAATTCGTACGCTGGAGCGAAAATAATTTGCATTCGTATCAAAACACTACAATCTCTCTTTCCGAGTCTTTAATTATTTAAACCCCTTGACAGGATTAAATGTATGATTCTGTAACAGAAAAGTTTTATGATCAGTTACATATTAACTTCAGATAATAAACTAGAAAATACATTTTTAATCGATTTATTTTATTTTTTCAGTTGCTCCTTTATTGAAACATAAGTTATGGTATGATTTCAATCTATATATTTTGAGATGACGAGAGAACAATTCCCTAATGTAAATTGCTTCTTCTTTAGTCAAACTATGTATATAATCATGTTCTATAGCCAAATATGTTCTATAATCAAACTTACATTAATGATAATTTTGTTTAAAATTGATTTGTATATTTTACCGATAAATGCAGAAGACTATTCTAAGTGGATACATTCGCTTATGAAATTCTCTAAACTTTAAAACAAATCATTAAATATATCCTTCAGAAGAGCATTTTATAATGAAAAAATGCGAGATTTCCTTCAACATTTGTTTGAATTGAACAGTTATATCGCATACGTATATAAATTTAAAATGAAAATTTTTCCTGTAATTCATTTAATAAGTGTTTACATTCATTCTTTTCTTATAAATATAAATAACAATTTTTGTTCTAAAGACTAAAAGCTAGATTAGTTTTTTACTAACTCTGTAGTACGATTAGGGAAAATAATTTTGAATATTGTACTATTAAGAAAGCACTTTTTCAATAAAAACTCTAAATAAATTGTGCAAAAAAATTATATTCAACCATAACAAAGAAGACATCTTAAAACGGCTAAAGGGTGATCAAATAGTGGGACTGTTCCATGTGGATTTCTGATGAAAGCAGTGCTAGAAAACTCTTGATGTTTCTAAACTTAAAATATCACAGAATTATTCTTTTAATATAATTAATATTACGATAAAAAATTTCGCTTTCTTAACACAATTGTTTTACAAAAAAAAAAAAATCTATCGAAGCACAAAACGAATTTTTAAACTCAAATAATCAACTTAAACTATGTTCAGTCAATAATGTCTCAGGGCATCAAATAAAAAATATATTTTTATCTCTTCCCCTGTTCTTTTGTTTCATTTATGTTAAAAAATATTACTTATAAAGATGTGAAAATAAATGTGAAACAAAAATCCCATTTAAATGTGAATTGTGTCCAAAACCTTTTAAATATCAAACAAATCACTAAACAAAAGAAAGGTAGAACATCTCAAAATAAAAATTAATTTACTCACCAAAAAACAATAAAATGGCAAAAATAAGTCAGAGTATTTTACATTTGAGTTCAAAAGGATTTGAAGTTTATGAAGCTAATCTATCGGATTCATTGCACGAAGAGTCCCAAATCGGCTTAGTCTTTTTTTCTACACATAGAATGATTTAAGCAGAAAAGCATTGACGGAGGGCAAAGTATATTTCGATTTTTCTTCTACATTGGAAAATGTCTTACTAATCACAGTATTGGTTAAAAGTATTTCTTCTCTAGGGACTTAATTATAATTTTAGCGCAAATCTCTCCGTGTTGCTCGCCAAGATAAAACGCCATCTAAATCTAAAGAATTACGATTTATCTATCTTAAAAATTAAGGCTGTAGAAAGCTGCTGAAAAAGGCACATATCCTTTTGGAATTATCAGCTAAATAATCTGAACCTTAGACGATTTTTAGAGAAACTTTAATAGATAACATTCAAATTATTTGTAAAACAATATTTTCTATTTTCTTACATGTATTATTAAAACAAAAGAATTAATTATTTAAGACCTGAGAATAATGCTCTTTGTTAACACCGGCATTTGGCTAAAATGAATTTCTTCTCTAGGGATTTAATTATAATTTCCGTGCCAACCTTCTTCCAACTACAGAATTCCATCTAATTCTACATAATTAGAGTTTATTTAAAGTACCTTAAAACAATTAAAGCTCTAACGATAATACAAATCCTTTTGAAATTGTCTGCCAAATAGTCTGAACCTCTGACATTTTTTTAGCAGAAACTTAAACAGATAATATACATATTATTCGAAAATAATATTTGCTAAATTGTATTATTAAGACATACAAAGGAATTCACTCTTTGAGACGAAGAAATAGTTCCTATTCTGCCAGAAAATGCATCGCATCTTTGAAGTGTGTTGGGTTTCGGCAGTCATGAAATTTCCTTTATTGTCCTGCACGACTGCGGAAGGAAAGCTGTCAATTAAACAAACAACGAGATTAGCAAAGAGATTTCCTTTTAAATCTACATTAGTTGCGCATCTTATTTCCGCAACATCGGCACTTTCTGCCGAAGAGAGATTAGAGTTGAATAGATTAACCTTGTTACGGGTAGAAATTCTGGTGGTTTAATTGGGAAAGATTTAGAACACGGGATTTCGATAATTTGGATTGATTCGGAGATCTTTGATCCTCTGTTAGAAAAAGTCTTCAATTGGTCTATTTTTGTTCGTCCAAATAAATGTGAAAATTACTAAGGGATTTTATTAAATTTCGATTCATTGATTATTTCTATTTTCAACTGATTATACTTAATTTCGGACAGTTTCGAAATTCGACAAATGAAACGGAACCAACAGCTCCTGTGTTAAAGCGTGGAAATTTGGTTTGTCGCTCTACGGTCATTTGGTGCACACGAGGGCTAAACAGACAGGGACCTACAGTTTAAAGTGGATTACGAACCACTAACAAACATTCATGACACTGCCAGGATTCAAACTTCAAGCCTGTGGTACCAAACTCCAGATCGCTAGCCACTTAGCCACCAAGCCGCTTAAAGCGAGGTTTGGTTTTGGTTTGGTTTGGTTTGGTTTGGTTTGTCGCTCTACGGTCGTCTCGTGCACGCGAGGGCTAAACAGACTGGGACCTACAGTTTAAAAGTAGATTCCGAACCACTAACAAACATCCATGACACCGCCAGGATTCAACCTGGCCTATGGTACCAAAGGCCATTTGGCCGTCAGGTCTCACCCAAAGCGAGAAGGAGAATGGTAAGTCCATGAAGTCGAGGAGGTGAGAGTGAACACCTAGATGTTATTATCGGGGTGTTTGTTCCAAATTAGTGGTGTAGTACAGCTTGTGATGAACCCTAAATGTGCTATGCATTGACTTTTGATCAAAAAAGTACCTTTTATAATGAATGCATACAAGAATCCCTTTTCTGACGTAGTTCCTATGAGGTATCGATTTCAACTGCGATGAATATTACAACATATTTTAGATAAAATATTAAATTTTTTTTCTTTCCTTTCAAAAGGTGAATTTTCTGCTTTTAAATAATTTCATTTGCTGCCCTACTCAGGTTAATAAATTCCATTTTAGAGCTGGCTGAAATATTTAACCACTTTAACAAAGTCGTTTCGTATCAAATTTAAAAATAAAGTGCCAATGGGTGTGGTTGTGGGTTAATGTAGTCAAATATGTTATTATTTCAATTGTTTCCAATAACATTAATTTTCACTTGACAATTTTAGGATATTTCAGTTAGAAAAGCTTTCGAGTTATAAAAATGATTGAATGACATTAAAGGAGACGGCCGATGGAAGTATTCAATTATTACTTCTACGATGGATTCCCTGCGATGAAATGGTTAGACCATAAACATTTTCTCGTAGTGATTAATCATCAGAAAATCGCTGATAAGCAATCCTTCCGGCTTCTCTTCAATGTGACATTATACTTCAGAGAAGAAAAAAAATTCCTTTTCAAAAGCTAAACAGTTTAAAAAAACCAAGGGAAAGGTCGTTGATATTCAAATTGATATTCTGGGTCATTGATATTCAAATTTAAAGTAGTTGAATTTCTAACATTCTCTATTTTTATCTAATACTTGACTTAAATACATGCAAATTACATTCTAAGATGTTAGTTGAGATGCTTAAAATATTCGGTTGTCTCTGTTTTTGACAATATCAATTCTATACTTTAAAAATGAAATCAATACATTTCAAGCTTCAATTACTGTAATAGATAGAAAAATAAAAATTTCACTATTATAATTCTTTCCATCAATGAATTTTGTACAAAAAAAATTTCAAATTTCTTATCTCCGAGGGGTATTTTAAGTATTTAAAAATGATGCTTTTCTTTCAAATAAAAAAATTTAATCCTTCTCTTTTTAATTTTATATTGAAAACATGTTTCCATATTTTTTATTATAATGTTCTTATGAAATTTGCATTAAAATATTAATTGAAATAAATTTCTCGAAATTTAAAGAAGAAAAATAAATAAAAATTAAAAAAAAAAAAAAAAAAAGCGTGGTGAATTAATAAAACTGATGAATTCTAAAATTTATTTTAAATTTTTAAATTTAGTATACTTAGATTTCTACTACCCCACTTTTCCAATGCATAAAACCAATAAGTTTTGTCAATGCACTTGCGATTTTGAATTATAAATTTTAAAAATTGAATACAGCTTAACTAATTCAAACCACTGGAGACTAAACTCGATTATTTAAAAATTGAAATTGAGTAAATGTTTTCAAAAATATCAATCTACATAACCATGGCCGATTTGAAATTTCAAATTTACATTGCATATTATGAAAGAGCATTTTATGCATACAAAGACTATAGGTACAATTTTTCCCCTTGTAGGAGAAAACCTGTGATAATCATACCATGTGATCAACATAGTAAGCCTCTTACTGAAACTTTATTTGTATTGTCGGAACCAGCTCTCTCCTTGCTTTCGTTAATAAGCCAGATCTTTGTTCAATGCGATCCATCAAGAGTCAAAAAGAGTTTTCCTTCTAAATGATTCCTTCTAATAGTTTTTCTTCTTCTTTTATACAGTACTTTCTGCTTTCGACCACATTTCTTGGTAAAAACCAGTGAGCTTTATGTTTTTAGATTTTTAAACTCTATGTGTATCATTTTTTTTATTGTTGTTGCATATGTACTTAAAGATATTTAACAAAAACAGCATTTCCTGGTATTCATTTTGAGAGTTCATTTAATTTACGATTTCTCCCTTTCCAATTAAGAATGTCTTGCATTTAGAAAATTCAATATCGTGCACTTTAGAATACTTTTTAAGTTGTGGAACAAGATTTTTATTTTTGGATTGTGCAGAAAAATATTCTTCGATTGTATGCATGCAATATTTTGAAAGAAATATAAATTTAAAAGGAGCAAAGGAATAATTTTTCATTTGAAAAAGTCCATTGCTACCAAAGTTGTTATTCCAAAACGTTTATAATTTTTAAATCCTTAGTAGGAATCATGCAAAACTATGTTTCCTTTGAATATTTTAGTTTAATTCTATAATAGGATTCAAATGACAATATACCCATGAATTGATTAATAAGGTTTTTAAAAGGGAAGATACATAGTTGTAATGACAGTTTAATAGGGTTCAATTCCTATTTTTGCAATAGGGGAGCAGTCGATGTTCAAAGTGACTTCTGTTTGTATAAATTAATTTAGTGACACATATTGGCAGAAAATCGTTGTAGCTTGTCTTATAGAATAGCATTCACTCCAAATGGAATGCTATTCCTAAGTTCCTCAATATTGGCGGGGAGGGTTATTTGTACTGATGTCATTTTAAATAACCCCACAAAGAAAAATTGGGTGCTTTTAGATCTGGTTTCTTAAAGTTTTCTAAAATTTCATTTCAGGCGTATCATTTTATACCTGTGCATTACAGCATGAGTTTTACTGAATTTCGTATCGTCATCTTAAGTGGGTTTTTTTTTTCTGGTTGTGACATTAAAAACAACATTAAATTAAAAAGTATTTTAGTATTTGGCTTTATTTTTACAGTCATCCAACGGAAAAATGAAAATGGCTTTTATTCATCGTTTTTATATATTTATTTCTAAAACCGTTTGCTTACAAATCTGTAGTGATCCAAACAAACCTATCTACTTTGTTGAGTATAAGTCTAAAACGAAACTTTTTTGGCTAATAAATATTGTGGAGATATAAAAAAAAAACTTACGTAGATAGGGATCTCACATCCAGTTCAACTCTTGTATCGACAAAGGTTCTGAGCTTCTATTCCGCAATAAATTAGTAAATATTGAATTAAATGTTTTCTAATATTAAATATTTGATTTTTGTTTTAATTCAAGTTGAACCTGTTCTAATTTTCACCCAAAATCTAAAAAGTCTTTTAAAAAAAAAATGAACCATTCGATTTTTTTTTTTCAACTGAAATGAACATATGCTAAGGCAAGCCACAAAAAAAGCATCGTCTGTTCGTGCCCTACGTTCAAGAATCATTTTGCCTCATATTATATCAAATAAAAAAAAAGTAGTTCGGCTTAGTAGATATATTCTTTTGAGGTACTTTGTTTTTTAATGCTGGAGGAATTGCTATTTCAAGATATATCGCTATGAGTTTGAATTTAATCTATGTGGTAGTTTTTACAAAGTTAGATTTGACAAGAAAATGTTCTGTAGTGTCCAAAATAATTTTTTTCATATTTTTATTTTTTTTAATTTAAGAGTCATTTTAGCGAAAAGGCAAGAATATCCGAAAACAAGAAACTAATCAGTTTGTACGATATGAAGCCCTTGCTAAAATTATCTCATCTCAACCATAATAAATAAATTTAACCAGTACGAACGCTTAAGGAAGCTAATCCATTAAAACCAATCTTTTGTTTCTATTCTTTTATCTCAATCTTGGAAATGAGAAAGTCTGCTCAAAAGGGCATATTACGTCGGTGACGTAAGCACGCTTAAGTGTTTATCTTTGAATATACCCTTTGCACTCGAGGCTATCACCATTTGAATCAATTTAATTAGCTTTCGTTTAGTACAATCTAGCAAAGCACTGAAAGGAATTTGACGCTTGAAGAGAGGAGTAGACTTTCGGGATTCCTAAAAAAATGGGATATTTATTTACTCAAATTAAATATTCTAAAAAGGGTATTTCTCATCAATATTCAATATTCAATTCAATTCAATAATCATGTGTCCGAAATAAAGTAAAAAATAACGAAAACTTCAAATTCAAAATTTTTTCGATGTATTTAGAAGAAGTAAATGTCTTTAACAGTAAAGTTAGAGGCTTTATTAGAATATCTCACCCTTCGTCAATTTTTCTTTTAAAAGACTAGAGGTTTCGAAAGACTTCAGATTTTGATGAAACTTTAAGACATGGAACGTCACATGTCTCCAGTTTAACAGTAAAAAGCAAACACTTAAATAATAGAAAATTTACTTATTCATACGTTCTCTGGTTTCATGCAAACTAGAGAAGAACTTTTGTTAATAACGCGTGCCTTAAATATAAGGCTTGGAACTACGCTGTTTATTTTCCTTTTTTTTTTTTTTCATTTATATAAAATAAGTCTACACTCTATTGGCTATCAATGCATTAGCTATCGGTAAATGTTTAATTAAGAATTAATTACACATTTTAGGGAATTGCCAAAAATAGAAAGATAGGCCCTATTTTAGGAGTTCTCTTTATCTGAAATTGTCGAGTAATTGGATGGACTCAAAGGCCATTGATAGCTGAACGAGGTAAGAGCGCCTGTTCTGTGAACACTATCAAACAAATTGACTCTCTCGACTAGGAATCTCACTGCATTTATCATAATTATTTTCAGCACCGAATCCTGCTTCGAACTGAATCCAGCGAAGTGCCAGGAACCGTCTAGAACAGTAGTTTCAAATAACTTAACTATCGTCTACTACAGATCCGAGAGCTAGGAATTAGGGCCGGGAAAGCCATATTAGTAAGCTGATTCCTTTGGTAGTCATCCATGACACCCTAAAATATAAACCTTGGCGACATTTTATATCTCGTTGTGCGTCGTTCTATTCACGTTCATTCATGTCGTTCATTCATTTCAACAAAATAATTCCTGGCCGCAATCATTTCGACTGATTGTCTTTGTACTTGTTAGACATTGCTTTGACTACTTAGATAACCAAGTTTCTCTCCAATAGAACACGTTCAAGGTCTTATGAACATCGCCCCAAGATCTCTCGATCTAACTCTACTCATTGGAAAGAATTCCGTAGGGGGCATCCGCCAACTTTACGAGTCAATGCCAGGGCGGATAACAGCTTGAATAAGGCCCAGAGTGTGAGCCGATACCTTATTAATTGGTTAGTTATAAGTAGCTTTAAATCCCTAAATAAAACATTTTTTAAAAAATTATTTTCATTTCTTTTCATATACATCTGCGGATTTATTTACAAACGGGATAGTAGCACTTTGCTTCTTTTGTCTTAAAGTATGAAAGAAATTTAATAAATTAAATATAAATTTAACTTATTATTTTAATAAATAAATTATTAATATACTGTATTTTACTTTCTTTTATGAATAATTTGGTAATTACATTGATAACTAACGAATCAATTATTTAATTATTATTATTACTTTAATTTAATTTTTCTCATTGAAATTAAAATAAAATTAACAAATTTAAATCTGTAGATAATTTAGATATATATATCGAAAATTGTAGCTTCTCGGTGTAGATAACAATGAAGAACAACCTTTTTTTTTGCAGAATTCTTTGTCTCAGTGCCTCCAAAACTCCAGTTGCAAAATCGTTCATTCTATCTTCATATTCTATTGCCTTCTCGACACTGTCATGGTTCCTGCCTAGATCGTCCAAAGGGCCGGACCCAAATCTCAAGCGATCCTTCTTTGACTACTTTGACTCAAATGCATTTCCTGTCTTAAATGGTGGCACATACTCCCACTGTGAGCAATCCCGTATGAGAAGCATTAGTATAGTTAAGTGAGCAGACGTGAGTAAGTTTTACATATTATCTGATGGTCGACTGGTATCCTGTGGATCTGATTAATTGGCTACTAAAATTGACCAATGGGCATGCTAGATCAATTAATTTTCATTGCAATCAGATAATTTCTCCTTGAGCTTTCCCACTCGTTTTAGAATTTTTCATACAAAAACATTATAAGAAAAATTCCAAGCTAACGTAGACATTTTAGAAGCTACAAAGCAAAATGTGTATTTAGAAACGAAATTACGTTATAAAGTAATGATGCATGAAAAAATTTCACGAATAAATATTTAAATAATATAAGTGTTTAACTATATGTGAAATAATTAATTAGATTTATAACGAAGTAGAAACGTCCAGCATATCAAATTCACTGGTTTTTATAAAAGCCTTTATGTAGAGCGATTAAATGAGGAGAATTTACAAACAAGGCAGGCAGAGCAATACCTAGAAATCTACAAATATTTCATAGCTGTTAAAAAGTGAAAATATTTGTATAATTTTTTTTAAAGATTTTCTTATATATTTGTCTGAATATTTTTTTTTTAAAAAACTAATGATACATTTGTTAAAAAATCAAGAAGAAAGGAACTATTCAATTTTAAATATCGATTGGTTTATTAATTTTCAGTAATAAATTTGGAATAAAATATTTTCTCCTCTTTAATAAAATAACTTAAACCTAAAAAATCGAACAACTTTGCTTAGAATGCAGAATTTATTTTTTAAAAATAATATTTTTAGTTAACAAAGAGCATATTATATTTATTTCTATTTTCAGTAAGAGAATTTTTATTATGAGAAGTGAAATTTTTATTCTTGAATTTAATATTTCAGATCCACCATTTCATTATTTCTCTTGATAAACTAATTAACTTTTATTTAGCCTCTAACTTTATTAGTCTCTAATGAATCTTATTTAACCTGTAACTTTATTAATATCTAATGAAATTTAACCTGTAACTTTATTAATATCTAATGAATCTTATTTAACCTCTAACTTTATTAATATCTAATGAATCTTATTTAATCTCTAACTTTATTAATCTCTAATGAATCTTATTTAACCAACATCAATTAATTAATGCACGAGTGTATTTATTCTTTAATGAATAAGACTGGTCAAAGAAAGTTTTAATAATGTTATTTCTTGTTATTATAAAGCTAGGAGTGACCTATTATTTAACTAATTGAGCTTTTCAGTTGAGTATCGTAGTTAAAAACTTGACAAGCCATCTAAAGCGAAAGTTCATGTTTTCTGGAAGAACACTATAAATCTGAAAATCGGAAAATTCTTGAAAATAGCTTCGATGAGGAAAGGCTAGTCGTTCCAGATTGGGAGTTTCACTGGAACCAAAGGAATGCTTTTAAGGCACTCAAGTTGAATCTTTTACGAATCTCTTGTGGCAAATGATCTAAAGTAAAGCATCCAGGAAAAGGGTCTGCAAATCTCTTCATGGCAATTATATTTCCAAATGTAATGCTTCAATTTCTAAGACGGCTCATTAAACTAATTTACTGGCAAAGTTCTAGAGTTTGGATAAATAGATGATCATTTACACCACTAATATAAATTATTAACATTTCCTAATAAGCATGCTTAGATAGGGTCTGATTTAATTGTTGGATACTTTTTAGCTCTCGCGATATAAAACTGAAATTATGTAAAACTAGTTAAACCAGAGAAAATTCATTTAATTGAAGCCTCTTTTATGCACAGGAAAATGAGCCTCCTTTATTGCAGACCTTTTAATTCCCTACTTAGAAAGTTATTTAAGAGTGTTCTACTCGGAATTACGTTTCTGTCAACACTCAGTTATTACAGTCCTGGATAATTACGGCTTCCAAAACACGTTTCTATCAGGCAGCAAGCATTCTCCTCAAGTCATTTCAAACAACGTTGGGATAGATTCAATTTTGTAGCACATAGGAAAGGTGAGCTAGGGGTAGAATGAGAACCTATTGGGGCAAAAGGAAATAATTCAATTTAGGATTTGAGAAAGTAATAAAATAGGACCAACAACGTTCCCTAGACTAGAGAAAAGTATTTTTCGTATTTAATTTCGCAAAACAACTGTGAATGTATACGGAATGCAATAAAATAACGTGTAATAATATGCCTCAATATAAATACAATGGATGATTTGTGTATTCGAAGCAAATTTATTCTCACGAAAAAAAGAAAAAAAAATTGTCGCCTAAAGTTTAGCCCATGGCTAAGGAAACGTCGCGAATTCAAATGTCGTGAGGTAAAACGGGGAAACTGTCGTGTATTTGAAAGAAATGGATTGTCTTGTAGAAATCAAAAGAAGTCAGTCATTGTTAGAAGACACGTCCTTTGTTAAACAGTTTAAATAGTTGTGAAACGAATCTTAAATCTGAATTTAGGAAATTTATGTACCATTGTTTTCAAACAAAAGTAGAATTTGCATTTTCCTCATTGCTAAAACTTTGAAACATATTTTGCAGACTGCATTTGGATGCCTTAAATCTGAAAACAATTTTTTTTCTTATCAGAACTACAAAGAAAAGGGAATACTCCTGAATATTTATCGTGGAAAAATTGATATATTTTCTTAAAAACACGATAAAATGAAAGTAAATAATATTCAGGAAAATAAATTTATGTTTAAACAGTATCAAAATTAGAGAAACTAAAGCAATACATGAGCAAGTATGCTATAAAACTTTAAAACTGTTGAATCGTATTATTATTTTATAAATGTTATTGCAAAAATGGCACAAGAATATCCTTTCAATTTCCCCGTGGAAAAAGTTTTAATACATACACATTCTTTTAGACATTCAACTCGAACATTATTATGAGATACTAACTCATTTATAGCCAACACAGACTCATCGTTTTACTATTATCTCTCGTTAATGAATTACATTTCGAATGAATGTAGAATCTTTAATATTCCACACAGAAATTAATTAGGTAATTCAAATAATTATAATAAAAATAATTGACTCCTTGTCATCAAATACATTTGAATAAATGAATTCGCAAGCTACTGGGAGCAAACCCCGCAACATTTTACTAGAGAAAACAACTCAAAATAATGAATGCGAAAAAGGACAGAAATAAGTTATGGAAATAAACAACACTGCATGATTTGATAAAATTGTAAAGGAACAAGGATTATCACCTATTCAAGTAACTTGAGGAGGTGTTCAAAATTTGTTTCTTTTTTCATTAGAATTGTTTAATATTTTAATTTCAAATTTAAAGGATTTGTTAATTAAAATATTAAACTTTACAAATCTATATCAATGTTCAATGAAGTAATTTTATTAGGCAAAAAATGTGGAAGGGAATATGCCCATACGACTCATAAAAAATAATATTAATAAAGCTGTATAAAACTGTCCATCATGTAGAAAGGAATATTCAAGATTCACCAATTTAATTTAAAAATATTTCTGAAATTCTCTTTTGAGTTAAAAATAATATTAATAAAGCTGTATAAAACTATCCATCATGTAGAAAGAATATTCAAGATTCACCAATTTAATTTAAAAATATTTCTGAAATTCTCTTTTGAGTTAAAAATAATATTAATAAAACTGTATAAAACTGTTCATCATGCAGAAAGGAATATTCAAGATTCCCATATTTAATTTTAAAATATTTCTGAAATTCTCTTTGTGAGTTAAAAATAATGTTAGTAAAGCTGTATAAAACTGTTCATCATGAGAAAGGAAAAGCTTTAGCTCTACGGGATGTACAGTTGCCAATTTCTCTTTAATACACCTCTTACACTCGATCAGAATTTGCAGCCACGGAAAACTCTCCCTTTAAGCAATACAGCTGCACCTTAGAGATCTGGTATTTTTTTTCTGATCGTAATCTATTGCAGGTGCACAGCGACGAACAGCGAGTTTCTACAACCATCCCCCTTTTCGGCCCTTTTGTGGGCAAACCTATCGATCGACAATATTCTGTTGCCTGTGCAAAGGCGATGACTTGCTTTTTCAAAAGCAAAATCCAACTGCGTCTCGCGTAAGCAATAAACGGCAATGGGAAGGAAAATGGGTTCTGTAAGATTACCGTGAATTGAATCAAAGGGAAGTGCGTCAATTAATTGTTAATAACTTTTATTAGATGATTAGGAAGGGGACTTATTGGCTTTTGGAAAGCCGTGTAATTGGTTTTTAGTAGCAGGCTTGAAAGAAACGTTGGAATTTTAATTTGTTCCAATCGTATGCAGCGTTGAGTATTGTGACAGTACTCGAACTTTTATTAAGGAATTGAGGTCGTTTTATTTTCCTGGTTTTCTGAATTTCTTGTTTTAGAAATTTCACGCATTTTTTGAAGAAATGCTTCATTTCTATATTGCTGCGTTTTCAAAACAAATATATTTTTGTAAATAAACTTTCTAGAGAAATGTTAAGGTTAACTCATTCTTGCCAAAGATTCAACTGCAATTGTTTCCAGATGTGAGTGACAAATGATATAATAAATAAAAAGAAGGAATGTATAAAAAGTAATTTAGTAGTTCAAAGAGAAATTTAATAGAACTGGCACTGAATCCTCAAAATGCTATAGACGCAAAAAAAGTTAAATAAAGTTTAAGTAAAATTTTTATTTGTTAGTCTCTTGTTTCTTATCATTCATCAATCCGCCTTTCCTTTTAGGCGCAATTCCAAAGATTTCTTCCAAAATTACCAATGCAAATTTCAAATCTTTGTTAGAATAATTTTTATTAACACCTATTATTATTATTATCCTCATTACCTATTAATTATTTTATCTCCATCACATCCCTACATTTATTAAATTGCAAAAGAGAAAGCATTAAAACTAAACAAAAAATAAAAAGTCTCATTTATGGGAACTACTCTTGGTTATTAATTAATTAAATTTTATCAAAAAAAATTACGCAAGTCTTTCTTATTTCAAATAACATTCGTGTTCAAAAACTATTTAGAATGATGTATTTTTCATTGCAATATTTTAATCATCAAAAATTATTATAAATGTCAATTGTAGTCTATAATTAACATTAAAAAACTGCTCTAAAATAGTATCAGATTCAAATTTGAAATTTTTGTTAGAATAATGTTTATTATCACCTATTATTATTATCATTATTACTTATTAGTTATTTTATTTCTATCGCATCCCTACAATTATTAAATTGCAAAAAGAGAAAGCATTAAAAATAAACAAGAAATAAAAAGTCACATTTATGGGAACTGCCCTTAGTTAATAATTAATTAAATCTTAGTAAAAGTATAATCCCGCAAATCTTTCATGTTTCAATTAACATTCATATTTAAAAACTATTTAGAATGATGTATTTTTCATTGCAATATTTTAATCATCAAAAATTATTATAAATGTCAATTGTAGTCTATAATTAACATTAAAAAACTGCTCTAAAAAAAGTATCAGATTCAAATTTGAAATTTTGTTAGAATAATGTTTATTATCACCTATTATTATAATCATTATTACTTATTAGTTATTTTATTTCTATCGCATCCCTACAATTATTAAATTGCAAAAAAAGAGAAAGCATTAAAAATAAACAAGAAATAAAAAGTCACATTTATGGGAACTGCCCTTAGTTAATAATTAATTAAATCTTAGCAAAAGTATAATCCCGCAAATCTTTCATATTTCAATTAACATTCATATTCAAAAACTATTTAGAATGATGTATTTTCATTGCAATATTTTAATCCTGAAATATTATTACAAATGTAAATTGTAGTTTGTAGTTGATATTAAAAATCTACTCTAAAGTTCTTTTCGAAAAAAATTTCAAATCTTTGTTAGAATAATTTTTATTTTCAATTTGTGTTCAATCTTTTAACACATCCTTACAATTATTAAATCATTATTAAAATGTAGAAAGTGAAAATAAGGTATTTAAGGTCAACAATAAATGTATTAAATAAAAACTTTCATGTGAAAATATTTCAATGACTTCTGTAAAAGTTACTAAAAAAAAACAAATTCTATTTAATTTTATTTAATTTCTATTATTTTTAATTTTGTTTTTCAAATATCACACAAATCTTTAAATTTGACAACTAAATGTTTCGAAAAAAATATTTAACAATAAAAAAATGTTAAACTCATCAATTGATTGAATTGATTTAATAGTTGAAATAAATTTTTCTTAGGATTCAAATGAAAGAATGAAACACTTTTTTCTAAACAAAACTTAATCATAATTTTTTAAAAATATTTCATTTATTCTCAAACAAATGAACGCACTACAAACTAGGCTTGTGAGATTTCATGCTTTAATATGGCACCATCGTATAATCTTATCCAAACTTTTTGGATCTGTGCAATTGCTAGTAAGAAATTATTATTATTTTGTTATAAATCTATTTTGAAATTGCAGTTTTATTTAATATGAAAAATCATTTCCGGAGAAGAAAATTTATTGATATTAAGTCAACACAATTTTAGTAACGGGAAGAATCTCAAACTTTGCAGAATAAATTGGAGGTACTACAGATTATTAATGCATTGGATCGATGCGATATATGATCTAGGTAAAATGGAGAGGAAAAATGAAAAAAAGGAATTAGTTTAATTTATTTTGAACTCTTTACAAAATTCTTCTTTACTTACTTAATTTTAAAACGCAATCTTCTTTTCAATTCATATTATTGTAAAATGAGTAACTTTTTTATTTTCTGCAAATATCAAAAATAATTCAAATAAATGGATTTTAAGTATTAAGATACAACTCATCTAGGTATAATAATTGTTTTGGTTTTAAATAGTTCTTCTTCATTGGCGCAACAGCCCCACGGTGTGCCAAGACCGTCTACCAACTGCAGATTTCGAGACATGAGATGCTTTCTTTTTATGGGGTAGGGTTGTCAGCTCTACAGTCTTATTAGAACGGGGCATACGGTTTAATGTGACCTGCGAATCACTACAAAAACATCCATGGCACCGCCGGACTCAAATCCGAAACCTGTGGCACCAAGCGATAGAGCGCTAGTCACTTGGCCAGCAGGCCCAAAATAATTAGTTTAGCGTGCTTTCGACCACGAACCGGTTTATCGCTGTACCGTCATTGTGTGCACACGTCATTCGAACCACTAACAAACGTCCATGCCACCGCCAGATTCGAACCTGGAGCCTGTGGTAACAAAGCACAGACCTCGGAGTCATGTGCCCAACACTGTGCCACTCTGCACTTGATGTAGAAATAGTTATCAGTAAATAATAATATTATTTTTACGAAACTGAATGAAATCCATAAGCATTTCACGTTATTATTTACTCTTATAGTCAGTTTTTAACGATATTTTTATTTGTATTTTTGCTGTTGTTGTTATTTTTGAAAGTTGGGTACTTAGGTTTCCAAGGGAGTGGCAGATATGATACACTTTCGGTGTTACTTAAGATTCATCCCAAGTGGCCTGCTACACTCCATTCACATTTCCTTATTACATTTAGAAAGACTGGCATAAGGGAATTCCCGTACTCCTCCTTAAGTGCAATAGAAAGCCATTCCTGCTACAGATTTAGCATTCCCATTCCCGATATATATACGAGAGTTTTCGATTCAGATTTCCTTGCCCAAATTCCTCTGTTCGGAAACCAACACGCTGGGGAACTCCGATTATTTCTGCTACTTTATAAATTTAGAAAGGATTGAAAATGGTTGTATTTCTCCATTTTTAATGATAGTGTCATAAAAGGGTTTTTGTATTTCGGGCTAAAATTAAGGTCTAATAAAGGCCTTCAAAATAAAATTTAAAAAATTGGAATGATTTATCAAAAATTGAAGTAAAATACTTTTTTTACCAGCTAGTCATACATTTTTGGGGCAAATCAATTTGGAAAATAAAAAGTTGAATAATTAGTGTCGAATATTTTACATCTAACTTATATTTTAATATTAAGTAATTTAAAATTTTAATAATTAAAAATTTAAAGTTATTTTTATTGCAATTAAAACCCTTCCCAAATTTTCTTTCTCCCCATCATTTTGCTGTGTTTGCATCCGTCTGACGTAGCGATTAAGCAATAACTGATCGGATAGGAAAATATTTTATATCTGAAAAATACTGTCAAAACTTGAATACATAATGAAGTTTGCATGAAAAGTGTCAAAAGTGTCTGCTCGAAAATTCATTGCTGAGCAAACACTTTTGATGCAGTCAAAACCCTTTCGCAATGAATGTAGAATGAGACAAGCTGCTGAGATGAACAGTTGCATTGTTTAATTGACAAATGTCGATTTTGCTAAATTGGGTTAGAGTCAAGTTGACAATTTCAACTGGATGTTGATTCTATTGTGTTGACAGCAAAATTTAAATTATATCAGATTGAAAATTATCATTTTATTAAATTAGAATTAATTAATTCTAAATTAAAATTAATTAATTTTCTAAAATTTTCTAAATTTTCTAAACATTTTTTAAATGTACAGAATTTTAAAAAAGATTCGCAAAATAGTTAAAAAAATTCATAAAAATAGGTTTATGCGGGCATAATAATTTATTCAGTAATAATGCAAGACATATTAGCTGAAATCCATTGTGATGAACGTTTTTTGTCAGTAATTAATGAATCCCTATGGTGGCTTGCCATCAACTGAAGAATTCTTCCATTAATCTTTGCAAATTTCTGCAACCATTAAGCTATGAAGAAAATTTTCTAGAAATTGTTCAATAGGTGATTTAAGCTCTGTGTAACAAAGTAAGCCTTCCCTAAATTTTCCTTTAATTGAATACGCTACGTGAAGTGAAGTTATACAAAAGAATACAATGCCCACTGTTGACTAACGCAGAACTGGTTAATAGGTTGGCTTAAACCCGAATTAAATCAACACAATTTTAGTAACAGGAAGTACCTCAATCTTTGCAGAATAAATTGAGGGACTAATGGTTATTAATGCATTGGATCGATGCGGTATATGGTATAGGTAAAAGGAGAGGAAAAAATGAAAAAATTCTAAACAACTAAAAAAAAAAATAACCACAGATAAACTTAATTTAATATGTTCTGACCTCTCAGCTTACAAGCCTGAAAATTCCAAATGAAAACGATTGTCCATATTATATAGTTTATCCATAGTGTGTACTGCTCTGATACATTTGAATTAAATTTAAGGATTGTTTATTGATTTTTCAAACAGGAATTAGTAATTAAAAAATAATAATTGCTGCTAATTCCACAGTTATGTTGCACTTGAAACACGATGGCTAATAATTCAGAAAAAAATATCAGTTAAGAATATAAAAATCGAGTTCAATAATTCTTTGAGGATACCCCTGGTATGCAGTATGTCCATTCTCAACGAGATTCTCAATGAATCCATACCGAAGAGCTTCAATTTGACTAAAGTACTGAAGAAAAGATTAATTGACAGGATATAATATTGATGACAGACATCACGTCATCTCCTAGAGTAGAGAATCTTCCCGTAATATTGTAGGAAATCCAATCAGGCATCTGATGCAAGACTCTTGTTGCGATTTGTTTTTAAAGGCAATGATTCTACTAACAGTGGATGCACTCTGGTGATGCTTCTACTGTTAGTAGAATCAGCCCATCACCCCATCATTCCTCCCTAGAAATCACCCAACAAAACATTCTTCCAACGAAAGGCATTTCTTAAAGTTTTGAATTCTTCAGGAATTCGGTTCAACGGTAAATGTCTATTTTATTTTTCTCAGGTGATTAAATGAAATTTTCAAATCGTATTCTTAAAACCCTGAAAATAAAAAATAAAAATCCAAAAGGAGTGCAATCTAGAATCCAAAACTCATCCAAACTATGTAGTATTAATCTCGCTTAACAAAAGACTATGTTTATAATTGAATTATCGTGTATACTTTCAATTAGATTTCTAATATTAATATCTTTAACTTATGAAATGTATTCTACTGGGAAAAAAACAGGTATCTTCATCAATCATGAAATGAATTACAATGACAATAATTTATATGATTGAATATTTGCAGTTGTAATGGAAAAAAATAGAATTGAATTATTTTAAAATGAATTGAAAAATATATTATTATAAGATTAATATAATTAATAGAACGTATAATTATTTGACTCATTTGTGATAAATGTGACCAAATAAAAATTATGAAATTGTATGGGGTAAAAGTTATTGCAAATTAATAAAATAAATAAAAATAACTTTGATCTTTAAGAAATTTATCTGAAAGACTCTATCAATAGGCACTATGTCAAGATATCCTCTTATTGAATTTATGTGATCCCTACATATGCAAAGTACTGAGATCTTTTTGCAAAGCAGGTTAAGGAAATGAAATATTTACCAAAGGGATGCAAAGTTTCCCTTTATTTGCAGGAAATATTTTCGTGGGGATATCGAAAGAAGAATATCAAATTTTTATATACAAGCTTAAAATATATATCTTTTTTAGAAAATAACGCTTTGCATGCTGTGCCACTCAAACGGTATGGAACAGAATGTCGGTGGAAGTTTTTGAAATCCCCAAGATTGTCAAATACTCATGAACCAGTACTCCCGGAGAAAGAGATTCTGTGAAAACCGCTTCAAATTTGTTTCCAGACATATTTTTTCTTTATGGTATTCTTTCAAAAGGTCGGTATCATTAAATTTTCAGAAAGAGGAAGACGAGGCTACAAAACAGCGTCGAATATGCACTGCATTATTCATATATTCTTGCCTTGTTCACAAAATATTCATACTGAAACAATTGAGGAAGTTTCGTCTTTCTTGTTTCTGTGTTTTAATATAAGCAGCTTCAGACGTTTGTTTCTTTTAAAACAGACCTCTGCTAAGTAATATATTCTAAGGTGAATTTCAAGCCTGTGCATTCAAAATAAAAATGTGTGTGCTTAACGCATCGGTACATACACTTCAAAAAAATGAAAAAAAACACAATGTTATTTAATTTTAAGAAATTCACACACAAATTCTCACTCATGAATTAAAAGCTGCATTAGTGTTACGCATTACACCAATTCAGATAAAAATGTTTCTCGTATTATTCAAAGTCTATGGAATCCAAGCTAACGATTATCTGGTAGAGGGTTTTAAAATACAATACGAATTAACCACAGGAAAAATTGCTGAAAATGACACATGAAAAAGACGGATCACAACGAAATTTCATATAAAAATACCTTTCGAGCCAACATGCAAATGGTTAAATATTAACATCCAATGAATGAACTCCAGAGCATTCCAAATTCCAAATAAGCATCCGGATGGTATGTAAAAAAACAGAGAAAATTCAATTTTAGGACAATTATCTCTCACTCGAATTGATTCCGTCTACTTCCTCTAACTATACTAATACTTTTACACATGTCACTATTTGTGAGAGGACCTGGCTAAAGGAAATAGGGTTTATGTGTGCAGGAATGGCTGAGCCATGGCAAAACATACCTTCAAGAAGGGAATTCTAGAGAGAAGACATCCCAATTAAGCATGCAGATGGTATGTAAAAAAAAAAAAAGAAGAGAAAATTCAATTCTAGGACAATTATCTCTCACTCGAATTTTATTCAGTCTACTTACTTTAACTATTCTAATACCTGGCATATGTCACCATTTATGAGTGGACCTGAATAGAGGAAATAAAGTTTATGTTGGCAGAAATGGTTGAACCATGGCAAAACACGCCTTCAAAAGGGAGCTCTAGAAAGACGATATGGCATGATATCATTTCCCAACTTGTAACCAGGAGACGTCACCTGCGAACACTGATAAGCGTGTTTACCCGGAAATTTTACTGAGCTATTACTTTCAGTGATGAGACCTGCGAAGACATTTTTTTTTCTTTTATTTTGAGTCAGGATTTTTAAGAACGTTAAAAGGTGCAGTTTTAATGGAGATCTTCTTCTCCTCTAAGATAAATTATTCATTACCCCTATTAATGGGAATCATCTTTCATTCATTTGATGCTTTCAACATTCATCAATTATTTTTTGTGAAGCAATTTTATGAGGGTTTTTTAACCAACCCATAAATAAAAACGTCTTTTTATTTATGGGTTGCTAAAAGTTATCATAAAAAAAAGTTTCTGTCTAGCTTCAGATAAAATTCAATGTAAAAGGTATGAAATTGTCTATTTTCAGCATAGAAGAAACTTTATATGTTAATATAAAAAGTGAGAAAAAAATGTAAGATATAGTCTTTCTTCTACTAATACGAATAATTCTGAAAATGTTATTTGAGGATACTTCAAAACATTCTAAGCTGATACAAATGCTTCCAATAGAGAAGAAAACATTCGAAAGTGGTAATACGAAACTCTAATATACTTCAAAATGAAAATATATTCAAATTACTTTTCAATATTTGAAATTTTTTATATTTTTCCAAGTATTTTAAATATTCAGTATGAAACCTTACACCCACTTCCAAAGAGATATTTTAAGAAAATTATTTCTAAGTACAGAAAAAAAAATGGAAGAAAATTTTAGTTATTTTGTTTTCCTTATAAAAAGGAAACATGCCTTGTTCGGTCTATAGGAACCACACAAATAAAGATGGCACAAAAATAGTTTTAAGTGAAATTTTCAAATTTATTACTTTTTATTAGTTTTATTCATAGTATACATTTTATTAGACATTTTTTTAACATGCCATTTAAAAATATCACGATACATTGTTTGAATGTATTCTTAAAAACAATTTCTGCACACAAGTAAAATGCATCACAATGCACACAATGGGAGCACACAATGCATCGCCAATAAAAAGTTTCAATTGTGAAAAAAAAATTAATGTTCAGAATATTAAGCATTCTTTTATTTATAAATATTAAAATTTGATATTGTCAAGCAAATAAAATGAAATGGTAAAAAATGATCAAATTAGCTTCATTTGTCACAAATCAGTTACTAAAAACAGACTACTAAATTACTGTAATATTAATTTAAGGTATTATTGTAGAATGTAGTAATTTATTTTGAAAATTCAGAAAAGAAAAAAATGAAAGAAATCGCTTGATTCCAAAATTATAATGCAGCTTAAATGAGTCAGAATACTATTTCGTTACATGCTTTTAGAAGATGCATAAAACATTAGTTTATTAAATCAAATTCTTTTGAACACGGAAAAAGTTCATTTAAATATCTCTTAATTTAAGATTTTTTGTACATAAATGCCATTTCAAAGAAAAAATTCCTCCTTACATGGTAAATTATTGAAGTATTACATATTTCCAATATAATTATTTCCAATAATACGTTTCGAAAACATACGAAATACATACACGAGAGGATAGTTTCCAATAATACATTTCACTGCTGCTTTATAATTAATGGACGATATTATAGTGATATAACAAATGAAAAAGACGGAAAGGATGTAATTATTTCTAGGTTATAAAAAGCAGAGACAAACACGAAATCTAATATAAGAATTAACTTGCTTTAACGAGACTAAAATTTCATCCGCTTATTTTGTAAGGCCAGGAATGCAGAATTCCTTCTTTCGAAGAAAGCAGTTCAGATTGTAATTCCTACTAAGTCCCCGTAAAGATTCTGAAAATCTTAAATCTTACAAGACTGGCTTCGAAATCTAGTCAAACTAATCTGAGCAGCAACATTTCTGCTCTGGCGCACCGCCACGTTTATTTTTGTATAAATGTGAGCAGACGGATGCAGTTCGAAGAAAGGATTAACTGCAGAAAATATTATTTGAAACGTTAAGTCAACATCCTTCTTCTGTTATTGTTTTTTATTCCACCAGTCCATGAATCCGTGTGTTTTCATGGAAGGCGAGGGGTCAGATTCTGTTGTGATGGAACACAAGTAAATAGATGGCTGATTTGGTTCAATGGCATTGAAGAAGGAGGACAGTGCCTGCTTGGAAGACTTTAGGGGGACTACCCGCATTGGCATATCGTATGAAAGAAAATCTGGAAAACTTCCACCAGGTAGTCTGACTAACGACGCAAGATGCTGAACATCACAAACGCCACCGGGTCTCCTTGCTTTTGAGATAATGTCTGCAAAAAGCCACCAGTAGATTGAGTCTCAGCCCTAATGCTCACCAGAGGCTCACATTGCCACTGAGCCACGAGTCGGGCTTCTTCTAAATATGATAATAAAAATGCGAGATCTTTCAACAATAACTCGATCAAGCTCTTGATTTATCTTCGAGGTAATCCTACGGAGCTCAAATTTCAATGTTTAACATTCTTCTATTCGGTTTACCCATAACTACCCATAACATTCGGTTTACCCGGTACTACCCATAATCAACAAATAAACTTAATGTGCTGGAAAATATTCCAAGAAAGAAATGTGCTGGAAAATATTCCAAGGGAATTATGTAATCAATGAAAGTATTTTTCCATAATATATATTATTTGATTAAATGGACCTGATATTTCTTCAGAATGATATATATTTTCTCAAAATTATCTGGCTACCTGATATTGAAATAACTTTTACTGCATAAAATCAACCTTGTATTTAAACTGTGCTTTTGCTGACTTGGCAATTGACACTGATAAGCACAAAATTTAGCCTGAATAAGAAAAAAATTCGTTTTTTGTTTACTTTTTATCCCAAAATAGATTCATATTTTATGCAACTGTTGACTTTGTAACAGTATTTGTTATTTATGTTAAATGTAATAGATAATTTAAATACGAATATATCGCAAAGATAAAATGAAGCAAAACTTTAAATACAGTTAGACTTAATCTGCTATAATGTTTATTTTTAAAAGGCGTTTATCATTTCAACTATTTATTTATTCAATCTGAATCAAGTACCATGCGGTTCTTGACCTTTACAAAGTCCAAAGTTTAGCCTTTTATCAAAGGCGAAATTCGAAAATTGAAACCAAGAGAAGATTAATCAATGCAAAAATATTCAATCGCGTCGAGAAGTTATGAAGGAGCTGATATGGAAATATTTTTTAAAGTATTACTTTTTTAAGGCTTTTTATACCTAGTATTATTTTAAAAAGAAATACTAGGTTTATCTTACCTCTTTTAAATTGATTAGATCTAACCTATGTGTGAACTGAAGAAAAATATAATACTATA
Organism: Caerostris extrusa; assembly: GCA_021605095.1. Lineage (NCBI taxonomy): Eukaryota > Metazoa > Arthropoda > Arachnida > Araneae > Araneidae > Caerostris > Caerostris extrusa. Next base: position 56,216 of record BPLR01010131.1, read on the forward strand.
AATATACAAATTTTATTGCATTGTATATAAATTGTATATTATTATATTTTTATTAAAAATATAAAATATAATAATATACAATGGCGTGCAAACCTAAGTAACGATGTAATTTTTAAGCAGACAGAGATGAAATTGTAGAAATGGGTATATTACGATTACTATAATGAACAACCAATTTAGTAGAATGGTTATTTATTTCAAATATCTTGAACAAGATTTCATAGCTATATCAATACTACATTTAAAAAAAAGTACTAACGCCACTGTTAAAGACTTTCTCTTCAAGTTCAAGTCAGTTCTTACGAGCAATATGGCTAGAAAAAAACCACATGGAAGATTTTGCTCATGGTAGATAAATCAAAAAGCTTGAGGTTTGTTTGGTTTGTCGCTCTACGGTCATTTTGTGAACACTCTGGGCAAATTCGAACCTGAAGTTTGTGGTACCAAAGACCAGAGTGCTTGCCAATTGGCCATCAGGCCACGAAAGCTTGAGAAGGGAGGTGACGAACGAAGCCCAAGAGTTTCGAACCGACAAAACTGTCTAGCTTTCTTTCCTCCCCACCTCACCTAGATTTATGTAGTACTCTATCAATTAGAAATGTGAGGGTAGAACATTGTTGAGTCTCTTTGTATATCACGAACAATCCACCGGCGGGTGGTGGAGGAGGACAGTGCTTTCCTGGAGAACTTTTTAATAGTAACTGCCCCGTATTTGCTTGTTGTATAGGACAAAAAACTCCCGGAAAACTCCCACCAGGCAGCTTGAGTATCGATGCGAGATGGTTTTACACGCATTATCCCAATAGCTGTAGAACCTCCTCGTTTCTGAAAGCAGTAACTACAACACTGCCTTAAACTGTGGATTTTTCATATAGTTTATTTTATTTGTTTAAAGTGAATAATTGATTGTCCAGATTAGCGAAAAGACACCAGCCATTCGGCAAAATTGGCCAACAGTTGCTTACGGCAAAGTGGCTTGGTCCACCCCATACCCGACAAAGATAATTATGGCCTGTAGAATAATTTTTCTTATAGTTGGATGCATTCTATTGTTGTCTCAGACGCCTTTGCCCCATGTACATACATTGACGATATTATATGCTTCATTGCGTTGTACTTCCTGCTATAGCATCCGGGACTTACATTTCAACAGGATAATCATTGCTGCTGCTTGTAAACACGGCCATTTTGTGCACACGAGGGTTAAGCAGACCGGGACGTACAGTTTAAAGTGGATTTTGAACCTCTAACAAACATCCATGTAGTGGTAGCATAGAATATTTTTTAGTCTTTTAGAATCCATGTTTAACTGTAGGTAGCGGTCTAATTAGCCCAAAGTGTGCAGAAAATGATTGTAGAATGACAAAAAAAAAAAAAAAAAAAAAAAAAAAAAACCTGTCAGATAAATAGCCCATAGGTAATTTTTGAGTTGTTTTATAAATCTTTGTTTATTTCAATAGAAATAGTTTTTCTTAATACAATAATAATAATAATTAATAATTAATTTTTTCGATGAACGAGATTATTTCGTTTTGATATCAACCTTAGGCAAATAAAATGTCTTACGCTTGTAGTTAAGGTTTTATATGATTGATGAAAACATGGACTTGAATTATCCTGATATATTTGGTTACATTTTTTGTAAACATACGAGATCAAAGAATTTTAAACTTCTGATAAAGTTTATGCATAGCTATGCCTTAAATTTAAGATAAAGCTTCGTTTGAGATGAATTATAAAGGTAAAAGATGCTTTTCTTTTTCCTTAAAATTGTTTGGCTTCTTACTTATTACCCAAAGTTGGTTGACCATCTATAATATGCACAGAAGAATACTTGTATTCATGTTAAGTTTCTTAGCATGAATATATAAAGCAGTATAAGGGACCGGAGGTGCCTGGTGGGGAACGCTTTTAATTTTGTGAGAGATCACGGCTCAAAAACCCAACAAGCGAAACTAAACCTAAACTCCCATATCTGTACCAGTTACAAATTTGTAGTTCAAAAAGTCCTTTTGTATGGTTCCAGAAAAAAGGACAGTGTGAATTCTTCCAGATGCCACTCCTATTTTATTAGAATGACCGTGAAATGCAATACAATGTATCGTAATGCACCCTGTATAACGCTAAATCTACTAAATCTGTTCTAGTAGCGAATGACCTCGGCTCAGTGTCTTCATTAGAAAAGAACGACAAAGAATAAGAATCCTCAGAAAACTGATATAATTCCACATCTGTATCGCATCAGTTGTGTATAAAAAATGCATCATTAAAAGCAGAGCTTGGTTTTCGTATGTAGTGTAATTTTTCCTTCCCTGCAAAATATGCAATTGTGTTGCAATTTTAGGTCTTTGCACTATGTAATATAAGCAATTATAATTTATTCTTCATGATGTCACTTTTCTAGGAAATGAATGATATTTATTCTTACGTATAAAATCCTGGTATTTGAAAAAAAAAGAGAAAATATCATATTGTATGTGAATTATAATAAGTGACTTTTTAATTTCTCAAAAAATACATGTAAAAATGTATAATTTACAGAATATGATAATAGTTATTTAGAATTTGTTTTTAAGTTTACAGAAATTAGCGATAAAAAGAGACCACAGTATGTACCTTGTTTGATAGCCTTGGTGCCAGAGTGCTACAGCCAAGTAAAGAAAAGTGCTATTTAGAAACCAATCGCTGCATAGTTAGGAAACCTGGTGATTGCTTTGCCAGAAATTTTAAAGAACAGAAACAGCAAAAGTACATTTTTACGGATGTATTAATACCAAACAATGCTTCGCTGGCATCTTGCATAGAAAATGTATGAACTTCGGCTACTTTTTCCGACTATTCCATACCATCGTATAAGAACTCCGGCGACTGTAGATAAGCAAAAATTAAGGGAATCTACTTTCAACAGTATCTGGTTGCAGGGCCACAAAGATCCATTAATTGAAAAATCAAAAGGAAAAGAATTTGGGATGCCCCTGCTTTCGGTTGATAATAATGAGGACCATTTGATATCTATGCATAAATGGTAACGGCATTGCTGAAAAACTTCTCTTTTGTAATAATATCACAACTGATGCGAAGGATCAAGCTTTGTTTAAGATTTGGATTGTATTTGAATAATTTGGATTAGACTATGATATGTTGGTGCCGGCTCTCGTTTCATTTCTGACTGTTACAGAGGCGATATTTTCGAAGCAAAGCCTTTGATGCACAATAAACTCCTTTGCTTATTCACAGTGAAACGAATGCTAAAATATCTATATCCGGCATCTCAATGTGCAATGAATGAAGTTAAAAATTCGTGCATTGCAGGCAGGGTTTTTCAAAAACTATGTGAGAAGTGTGGTGTTGCTCAATATTTTAAACCTTAATTAAACAATACCCGATCCTAGAAACAACTAGTTATTCCGTCTTACCCAACACACACATTAACCATTATGAATTCCGCAATAGCCCATACCACAAATTAAACGTACAAGTTCGCATGCCTTCAAAGACTTATATAATTAAAAAAAGGAAACACACTCACATGAAATAATACACAGACAAAATTCATAACTTTAATCTATTCTTCAAAGAAGAGAGTCAAAAGTTCAAGAAGATTCTCCCAGAGCAATTTTTTTAAAGAAACTAATAGACTTGTGTGACATTTTTCAAAAACTGACTGCCCTGAATCTCTTTTTCTCTTTGCTGGGAAAAAAAGATACACCTTTTAAAATTAATGAAAAAAACTTTTAGCTTTTATAAGAACTACGAAGGAAAAAAATGAATGAAGATTCAATCAAGGATTTTGTTTTCTTCATATCGCAATACTTGAAGTGAATTTGATTTTTCTGAAGATATGAAATTTATTTCAAAAGAACACATTTTATCACCTGTTGGAAAAACACTTTCAAAATGAAAATATCAATAATTTTTATGAATTTAAGATGAATTCGACACCATTCCTTCGTGTGAATTTATTTCTGTAGAAGTAGAAAATAATATTGAGTTTTCTTTCGGCAGTAGTTTAAAATAAAATTTGGCAGCTTAGAATTGACTGAATTTTGGGTTTCCATTAAAGATGAATATCCCCTTCCTTTTCAACTTTTTATCTGTGTGAAGTTGTATTTTTTTTAAATCAATGAGCATCGGCCGAAAATCGTTGTGAAAAAAAAAAAAAAAAAAATTAGAGTATTCTTATTCACTTTGATTCCAGGATTTGGGAAATGTGCTTCATTCTATTCATTTAATTTTCATAAATAAATATTAAATGTGCGAAGTTTTTTATATGTCTAGAATCCCCTTTAGAATTTCCCAGAAATAAAATGAAAAAGTTAACAATAAATTAAATTTACAGTACGTGCTTCTCTATTTTAAAATTTAAACATTTAGCAAAGTAATCTCACCAAAAATATGTGGATATTCTACGCATTCTGATCAACTGAAAAGATTTCATATTTTAATTGGTTGAAGAAATTTTTGAAAGTGACGAAAATTATTTTAAATTTTTTTTTCATATTATTGGCAACTTGTATATCTTTTAATAGGGTTTTTATATAACAAATTTTAATTTATTTATAAATTAAATGGTATAACTGTTAATATTATGTAATAAAATGTTTTGTAAATGAAATAAATAAATTTATCAAAGAGAGAAAGTCTATTCGTGTACTAGTTCATTTATAAGATATCTTTAAGGTACGTTAGCAATATGAGGCCATGAACTTAATTTTAAAACAAAAACACACGCAGTTATTTCTTTTTTTTTCGGATTTCAGTTAACAACATAAGAAGTTCAAATTATATATAGTAAGCAAACAACTTCTTAATTTACGAAAGCTTTAAAAAAAAACAATTGGATCACAAATTAAAATTTAAAATTTTTGGCAAGAAAGTAAAATTTAATTTTTGTAGTTTAGTTTATTTTAATGTGTAGTTATTTTGGCAGGCATATGTAAAGAACCCCTAAAAAGTAATTCTACGTATGAAATAAGAAATGAAGGAATATTATGACGTATGAAATGAAGGAATTCTTGAATGATTTGAATGTAATTCTTCCCATTACCTATATCCAATCAATTTTATTGAAATGGGTTTAATGTTTTATTTTTACATTTTGAAATTTTTACCAATTTTTCTCCAGAACTTCTTCTCTATTTTTATTACTAACCTTCAATTTCAAATTTTCATTTTTGCAATAAGCTTTTCTAAAATTCTTAATTCTTTATTCTAACATATAAGTTTAGTAGCAGTACAAGCACTTCTTAGGAAAAGGTTCGTTGCCCTTAAAAAAACCAAGACTATCCTCTAGCATGCTTCAGCATCTGTAATCCCTATGATGAACACAATGGGTTTTTTAATATCTAAAGATTGAAAATAAGGCCTGTTTAAATAAATAGTTCACTTGAGGCGTCACACTTCTATAGCAGCCATTCTCAAGAACTGATAAATGAGTCCCCGTCATAAAAGTGTGTCTTTCAGGGCAAAAATCAAAGTTAAAGTCGACCCGACTGGAGTGGTGTAGATTGAAAAAAGATAAAGAATCTAATAATATCTATGTTTATCTGCGATCACAATCTCATTGCATGATTTTCAAAAGCTTTGACCGAAATCTCGTTTCAAAGGCATGCACAATGGATGGTATTGAAATTAACAATTTTCGACTGAAACCTAATGAAATCCAGCTTTCAATATCGCTACTTAAAAAACTTTAGGATGGATTTCTTCAGTGAATCGAAACAATTGAAAGAAATAATTCAAATAATCTCTTCTTTTAGAAACTTGTAGGAAATATAATTTTATACTCAAGAATTTAGTTATTTAATTTTGAGGTGATACTTTTGTGTGGTGATACAACTTTTTTTTTTGTGTTTAAAAATGAGTTTTTAACAAAATTTTAGCATTTTTATTATGTACTAAAACATGTTTTTTTACTTTATTAATTTTAGTTAAGTTAGCGAACCCCAAAATAAAAACTGCTAACTAATGAACTGGGAACGAAGTCAGTCTACTATTACTACTGCATTAAACCACACGCTGAATGTCAAATCGAGATATCCATTTATGGTATTGTACTGAAATTGATTTGAATTTTTTTACTGATTTTTAAATACGACAAATTTTATTGTTTGGATAAAAATTCAGAATTTATTGTAAATCAAATGTCATTTATTTACTAACCCTTACAAAATAGTTTTTTAAAGGGTTCAGTTTTAAAGGGAATAAAAATTTTTATAGTTAGAATTCCATTAAAACCTCACAAATCTAATATTTCTGTGATATGTTTTCATTTTAATTATGTTTTGTAATTTTATTAAGGAATAGAATCAATAAAAATACCATTACAGTGTAACAAGGCTTTGAAATTAATTTTTCTTAACATACAACTCAATCTATAAAAGATGGATTTATTTTGATTTAGATCAAGTCATCTAGCGAGTAGAATTATCATAGTGTATAATATTCTGAAGATACTTATTCCTCAATAAAGCTATATTAAAGATACTGTAATTAATGTTTACGGTTTTGCTGATTTCTTGGACGTTACTTTCCTATTTTTTATATATGTATCTACCTCTTTAATCTGTCGATGCAGTGGTCTGCTCTAATGATTTTGAATTTCGTTACTGCAGCTAATGCACTTCAGATCATGAATAAATTCCCTTTCAACTTTCTCTTTTTATTATCTTGAGGGAACTAACTGGGAGGCACATGAAAATTTCTGCATAGTGAATGCTATAATAGGTATGTTATAGAAACTGAGTGTGTTTCTATGAAACTCACGAACACTTATGTACTGCTATAATCTTGCTATTTAAACTGATTGTATATGTGAAATATATATATGAACAAACAAAAATATTAAAAGATCGAATGGCACAATAACAAGGTGTGAAATATGTTGTTCGAGAAATTTGTTAAAACCCAAAAGTAATTAGTAAAAGAAAAAGAAAAAGAAAACTATAAAAACTAAAAAAAAAAATTTATTGTAACCCCTGAGGATAGCTTTATAAAAGAAATACAAAAAATTTCATGTAAGGAAATGTATTGCGAATACTCTGGATGATTTTGCATGGTTTGTCGCTCTACTGCCATCTTCAGCGCACGAAGGCAACAGAGCGGGACCTACAGTTTAGTGGATTCCGAACCACTACAAACATCCATGGCCCCACCGGGACTCGAACCCGAAACCTGCGGTACCGAGCGCCAGATCGCTAGCCACTTAGCCATTCAGGCCGGGTGAGTTTGTTTTACAATTTACGTGTGGCGAATACTATTGAGGATTTTGTACAAAATGGCCTTGTTTCTAGTTCATTCCTTGTCAGTTCTCCTTTGGTTTTTGTGTTAATGTATTGAGTTTTATATATATATAACTTTTGCATTTCTTGGTATTCTAGTATTGGAACATTGTTTCATGTTCATCTGACATTGCAGTTTAGAATGCACTGTCAGATGAACATGAAAAATGGAATGAGACTGAGTGGAAAACATTCTGTAGTTAGGGCTAGCCTTCCCTTCCCATTTGGTTAATTACCCGAACATTTTATTTTCTCCGTCAGAGACAACTTTTGCTTTAACATCTAGTCGTGGTACTTGGAAGTATTTCTTTTATTACATGGTCGATACGTGTAAGATAACTTTTTGTAGCAATTTTCATCATTTGACTTCTTAAGTACATATATAGAGTGGACATATTCGATAGCAATGTCGTAAGTGAATAATTTGAGAAATATTTATTGTAAGGCACCAGTTCAATAGCAGGCATTTCAAGTCCATGCCTGAGTGAGATGTAGTTTGCGTTCATTATCATTCAGTGTTCTATCAGTGGTTACATGGAACTCATTCCATTGTGAAAGTGCAACACAATTTTACTATAAAAGTATCCCTAGAAGTATGTAGTGTGGTAATATCGATTTATCGAGCCAGATCTCATAGAAAAGACAGGACAAGAATTTCAGAAATGTTACGTAATCTGAGAATCAATTTTGAGAAATTCGAGAATTCATTTTTTGAAAATCTTCATCACGTGCTGGTTTAAAATGAGAAATTCCTAAATTAATACTTTGAAAAGTCCTGCGATTGTTGTTCAGGCTTTCAAATTACAAATTTTTCATGCTCTGAATACCTGACGAAAAAAACAAAATATTTGCACCACTGTATTGGAGCATACGAAAAGGGACTGTTGTATTTAGTTCTCAGTGACACAGCAATTTTCATTGAAGTGGCATAGTCAATAAATATAAAATCAAATATAGATAAGAAAAATCGCCTTCGACCATGTAAGAAATAGCCCCAACACAGTGTTTTGTACCTTAAGTTTTTTTTTTTAATGATTTCGGTCCATTTTTCCTAATGTTTTCAGGATCCTCTTTTCCTAGACTTATTAGGAGAAAACCATGCCAGTATTTCTCTCAATATCAGTTGGCAACAAGAATCGTTTGTGACACTGACTTGACTATTATTTGTTAAAAAGTCAAAATTCCATTGTTGAGACGTCCAGCATTTGCATTCTTTATACTAGTCCAAGCCGCCGATGAGCATCTGTCTGGGGAATGTAGCATTCAGGACGGCAGACTAATATGCTCCATTTATAAAAACGTCTGGCTACAACAAAGAGCGTAATATCGTTGCATCTCTTAGCTGGTGAACATTGTTGCCCTCTGTTTAGAATTGATCACTTTTCGCCTGCAGAACAATATATCGGCAAGCACAACCATCCATTCTTACAGTTGAGTCTGTGATTTGTAAGTTCTTCCAAGCTCGTGAAACGACACTTTTGTCGATTCGAAAATCTTGGCAACTCTTGTCACTCTACACCCTTCCTCGAGCTTACTGATCATTCTGCCACGTGTAGAATCGTCCACATGGTTTCTTCTAGCTGTATTGCACCTATGAACTCACTTAAATTTGCAGAACTTGTCTTTAATAGCGTCTTTTACCCTTCTTTTATTTGCAGTCTTGCACTGAGTACTCTGACAGCAATCGTTTTTGGGTGCTATTACGTCACCTATGACATTTTGCTCCTGATATTAATATACAAATCAGCTTTCTACTGAATTGGATGTTCATTGTATTGATCATGAAAAAAAACTTTTTTACATGTTAAATATGTATAATGTGAGATAAAGATTTTGATGAATAATATGACATTGATTTAATGCTTAAAATTAATTAGTTAAACAGTTAATACATACATAGTTAAATAGTATATTGTAATCAAATCAAATTTTGCACTTGATATTATTTAAACCCTTCGATTTATTCCTTCTTTTTACCCCAAACCATAATTTATATTATTCTTTTTTTTTTCTACAGATCTATATAATAATAAAACAATTTCTGGAGCACCCTGAATTATTTGCTAATTTCAACCCTGGAATGAATTTATCCAAAATAAAATTAATAAAAATGTAAATTTAAAAATCATTTATTATAAAACTCTATGCACACATGTTATTGATTCCTTTTCTCAACATCTACAATAAGAAAAGGAATATACCAAACTTCAAAACAGTCTCGAAGTTAACAACAACTACATGTTAGCTTTTTTTTTTTCTGTTTTTAAAAAGCAACAGAATCTTTTTAATAACAAATGATTGCAAATCGATCATTTCTCTCTCTCTCTCTCGCAGTTCAGTTACGCTCCGGTATTCTGAAACAGTCAATATTCTGGGTTGGTATTCGATATTGTCAGGCGTCTCAGAGAGCCTCATCGGAATGCAGCGCATACCGAACCACGTGTTTCCTTTGGTGAAACCCCTTTCTAAAAAGAAGCCGAGAACCTCCTAGAATACCAAATGAAGACCAGCCTTTCCGTGCTTTACAAAAGACCACAAGCTGTGTTTTTTTTTTTTTTTTTTGCTGCACTTGCTTATCCCATGCATATCCACTTCAACTCATGTATCACAATGGAGCAAGTCATGCCCGCCTTCTTTCACGAAATTTCCTCATTTCACGATTTTATGAGCCTAATTTATACTTTATCATTCTATTTCTTTTATGCAGAAAATTAAAATCTGCAAAAAATTTAATTTTACCTCTGGTAAAAGTCATTTTGTAAAAAAAAGTTTCATTGATGTCGAGGGTGTTATGTTTACCTGACTCAGAGTCAAACTCATCCTGGAAGCCAACTCAGGCTGGACGCCTGAGTCGGTTTGACGTTTGATTTGACTGAGTTAACGTTTCATTTTTATTTATGATTAAAAATAGTTGAACACTGTTTAATATGGAATGGAAAAAGCAGCTTCCAATTTTCTAAATTTATAATCAAAAATATCAACACTGATCCATCAATTGGTACATTTGATGGAATTCCTAAACGAATCATATTAATTGTATCTTACAGCAAAGATTATAAGGTTAAAAAATTGGTTCAAATTCCCTTTCTACTACGACAACAAGCACTCTAGAAAATATTTTAACGGTAAGTTTAAAATAAAACAATTAGTGTTAAGAAGAAGAGTTTAAAAAATAATAATAAATAAAATTAAATAAGGCAACAATATATTTGAAAAATATTTCATTGATTGTTTTCCTCGTTTTCTTTCTTAAATTTATTATAAACTATGTGTTAAATTTATGTTCAATTTCTTACATAAATGTTCTTTTTCAAAAATCTTATATTTTTTTAAATTGTAATTTGCAGGCATGATGTGGCAGGTATTAATGATACCGAATTTCAGGAAAAGCAATAAATAACTTAATCTGTTGTTAGAAGCAATTAGTTTACTTTTGATTGATAAATTAGGCAAAGCTTTAATTATTAATATCAAATTCAACATACAAGGATGCTACAAAACACTTTTATATTGATTGTTGAATTTGATTTTTAGTAATGGTAAAAAATATTCATGCCGCTTTTAGTTTAAATTAAAAATTTTTATTAACCTTTCATTAAATTAACTTTTATGTTTTATAAACTCTTTTTTCCATGATCATAAAGATATCGACACTTAAGAATTTTGATCAGTTTATTTTTAATTATATTGAATTAAAATTTAAGTTTAATTAGGTTGTTTCCAGTTTTTTTTTTTTTTATAAGCGCCACTAACCTGATCTTCAAATAATTAAATCACATTATTTTTAATCTTAAATAAGTTTTTCACAATGGCTATAAAAACTTTCAATTATTTTTAACATAATTAACTCTATATAAAAACAAGAGATAATTGAAAGACTACTTAGAAAACAAAATCACTTTTTTATCAATCAAATTTTTCACTTGAAACGATCTCTTACACCACAAGTGCTTGAAGGAAATACCAAGTTCTTTTGTGCAGTTTTCTAGGAAAGAATCTCTGATTATTCCTAAAAAAATGCCTGCGGATACTATTTACACAATGGGCCTCAAAGAACTGCGAATCGTTTTCATATCACACTGAAGGTACATTTTTTTCTTGTTACAAGATTTTCTGCAAAAGGAATTTGAAGGATTCAATTTCATTTGATTCAGTTCAAAAAACGGATTATTTTCAGTTTCTTGGGGATTTATTGGGATCTTATCAGTTTTTATCTCCATAAAATTTCAACATATAGTCACTCAAAGCTGATTACATTTTTAATATTTTATAGGTTTTAAAGCAAGGATAAGAAGAATTTATGAAAAATATATTAAGCATAAATAATTCGTCATGTTTTTATAAAATAAGTGAAAATTACATGCATTAAGATTCAAAATACTAAATCAGAAGTTGGAATAAAAAACAGACACAATTAGTTACAGAACTGTAAAAGTTGTATATCAATAAGATAACAAAAAAAAACTTGCGCAATACAGTTGCCAGTTGCACAGTAGCTCGTGTAACTGACTACAGATATTATATATATATAATATCTGCTATCAATCTATATATATTCGCATACTTACCTTACTTATCTTTCAATAATTACTTATCACACACAATAATGGATAGCATGTTATTTTACGTTAAATTAGTCTTGCGGTTTTAATGTTTGTAAGTATTTTTGTGATGTTTTTCGTTTCAAAATTCAGTTTAAATTCTCTTTTATTTTAATAAATTGCTATTCCGATGATAATTAAATCAACCTTTTGCTTCAATAAACTGACTGTTATTGATTCTTCCTCTTCTTCCTTCTATGACTGAGTTCATATAGAAGACCATGAAATTCTTCGCTTTCGTTACTTTATGGGAAATTTCTGACATTATTCTCAGTTATTATATAATACATTATATTATTATATAATATTATTTTATCATATCTTAAGTGTATTATATAAATACAAAATAAAGCCAAATAATCAATAAATAAATAGTAACTGGGAAGCGATAGAAATGTTCAATAAAATGTTTTAAATATGCTAAACTTATGTGGACGTAGATAACATAGACGTGAATGCGAGGTTTAAATTTAACTGGAGTTAAATTTAACGCAACCCTGGGTAATACCTAAATAACCTTTCCCTGTCAAATAATTGAATTTTTAATAGGAGTTAAAAATCAAATGCTAATATCAAATTCTTGCTATCCGAAGATTTGAATCGACTAGCGATATACTCCACCTAACGCAAAAACTGTGAAGCTCTGTTAAATAACTGTTGAAATCAACTGCTAAAAAACATTTCCTATCGAAAAAAATGAAGTCAACTACCTTGACAAAAAAAGTAGTTACTTGCTTGTATGTAAATCCCTAATAAATACTTCCTAAAAAAAAAAAAGAAACATTTGATGAAAAGGAGATTTATTAATCCATTTGCAGAATAAAATAGAATTTTTATGACATGATTCTTACTCACAAAATTAATTAAATCTCGTAAATTATCATTTTGTTAGAAAAAAACACCTTCATATAGTTGTAGAAAAGAGTAATTCCTAAAACGATTGTAAAAAAGAACTTTTGTTTGTTTTAAGAATTGCACATTTATTTATTTGATAAGAATTGTGCATTTTAAAAAAGATTTATTTATCCATTTTAATCATATTTAGTAATTGTTTCCTTAGTGTTAAATACGCTAATAAAATCAACTTCAAAGAAATTTTTAATTAGTTTTTATTTCTAATCTTAAAAACATTTGAAGATTAAATTACATAGTGCTATTTATATATTACAGCTTACCTATAATTAAATTTACTAACTAGATAAAATCATCAGAGAATTTTTTCATGGTTGCCCTGAAAATGTAGCACAAAAAGCACTGATTGTGATTTACTTTTAAGATAATTTACTAATAAATAATTTTGAATCTGTAACTATTTATAAAATGTTTATTGTTCTTCATAATTGAATCTAAGATTCATAATACTGCTCCACGTAGACATTTGCAAACTATAATTAAAAAACTCTATTAAAAGACTCTATTTCAATTCAAAACAAGTTAAATGTTAATAACACGGTAAATATAAGATGGTGATTATAAAATTATTAGTAATCGTAATTCACAAATGAAAATGTGGGGCAAATGAAAATCAACCTTGAACCAACAATGTCTATTTTTAGGATGATGGAAAAAAATGTTGCAAGGATGGGGAGAAAAAAACATTTCCGGAAGCATACTGAAGAAACTGTGAAAAGACGGAAGGAAACTCAGACAAGTTCAAGAGCACCAGTAGAGATAAAGCATGCTATAATACTTCTGGATAATACTAATTCTTAAAATCACAGAATAAAGCCTTGACAAGTCGTATATTGATTTTATTACATTATGTATACTTTTTGGGAGCTTGCAGGGATGGATGGTGTTTTTCCAAACTAAGTGAGATGAGGTCGAAACCAGGCCAACGAAGCCAGATTATATATCTTTATGTTTTTGAATCCCAATTAGAAATGAACCATGAATTTTAAGAGGTTTTTCGATTTCTTAGAAGGTTTCAAATGCCATTTTGTCCTTCATCTCGATTTTAAACTTCCTTTAATTTGAGAATATTTTCAATTAAAAAAAAGATAATGCCATGTGTCTCAAAATCGGTGGTTGATTATTTCTTATTACACAAAGCCAAGTGATCTATGAACATGAAATAAGTTTCGCAGCATGAATATAAAGAAGCCTACAAAAAGGCTTTAGAATTGAGAGAGCTCTATTCAAGGATGAACAGAACGTTCAGGTGTCCAAGATAGGAAAGTGTAGGGTAAATTTTATGCGAAATGCTCTGTTCCAAGCCCCCAAATGTCACCAATCAGGTTGGGTTTTTCCAAATTGTGGGTATTCTGTAATAGGTCTCCTGGTTAAAGCTCTATTACAATTTTATTTATTTTTTAACTGTTAAGATGCTGTTTTGATTCTTTGGGAGATAGTCATATATTTGACCCGCAATAGATAGCAAAATAATTTTTGTCATAGGTAATTTCCCCAATAATTATTTTCAAGTTTTTTTCTCACCATTCAAAATTATCACTCTTTTTAATGTAAAATTCCTTTAAATGTTTCAGAATTATACTTTGTCCCTTCTTTTATTTAGAAGAATATTTAATAATTTAAATTGTTTCAAAATACTGTGAGTTAGAGAAAAAAATATACAATGAACAACAAGAGCCAAAAATATTCTACTCCACTGAATGAAACATCTAAAATGTTTACTTTTTTGTTTACTAACCAGTAACAAATATAAATAAACAGTTTAATTCAATTTAACAAACAATTTTCTTGTAACAAATAACAAGAAAACATCAAATATTTAGTTAAGTAAAGAAAGCAAATACAAAAAGAGTGGACTTTTCGTAAGTTTCAAATTCTTCCGTAACATTATCAGGTTCAATCTATTGGCCTTTGGGAATTTAAAAGCGAATATTTATTAACCAACTTTGTCCAATCCACAATACTTCCCTTTCTATTGATTTTCGGATGACGGAAAGAGATGCAGACTAGAAGAAAAGATACAATTATACTTGCAAATCGCCCCAAGCTACACCTCGTACAATCTGCTCCGATCTTTCATTTACGTAGTTATTGAGCTTCGAGATAAAACTTCGTTTAAGGTACATCATTAGTTTGAAGGCTTTCAACGCTGGATGAAATTTATTTCGCAGAATGGAAGGGTTTTGAAAGGATAGAAAAGAGAAATCTATTTTAAAATGAGTTCGCTTCTTTTATTTAAAAACAGCTGTTTTTTTAGAAAAAGATAAATTAATTAGTCATGGATAATAAGCTGTTTATTTGTAGAATAAATAACCAATAATATATAAGAGAGGTAGGCTGATAAATATAAGGGGAGAGGTTATTTAAATCATCGATTAGCAGATTTTTTAAAAGGACAAAAAAGAGAAAGAGATATACCTGGTTTAAAATGAGTTCATTTATTTAATTAAAATTATTATTAAAATCGTCTAATTTTGAATATCGGATGAGTTTATTGTAGATTGAAAATAAGTTATTTATTTATAGTTTTTGTAAGGTCAATAACAGATAGGAGAAGGTTGATAAGTATAAGGGGGGGTAATTTATTTCGTTGATTGGAAGGATAAAAAGAGAAACCTTTTTACCATTCACTTCTTATATTAAATGTATTGTGTTGTTCTCAAAATTATTTCCTTTTCTTCCCAATATAGCACTTAATTGTATTTTTCCCAGCCAACTTCATACTTGAGCCACATTGTCATTATATATTGTGACAGTTGATATAACAAGGCTTGTTTTTAAAAAATTTTTGATTTTGCTCAAGGTTTTTGTTTGTTCCCCTATCAAACATGGAAAATCGAAAGCAATATTTTTTTCTAATGCAGCTGGCAAACACTTAGACGGTTGTCTTTGATACCTTAAGGCAAACGCTGCACCGACATTACTCACTTAACACTATCCAGGAGGTGCGTGTATCTTGAAGATAAGCTACGGACGCGGAGTAACAATACCGCCTCAATGCTCTACGATCATGTTAAACCGGGACCTACGGTTTAAAGTGGATTCCGAACCACTACAAACATCCATGGCAATGCCGGGACTGGAACCCAAAACATGTGTACCGAGCGGCAGAGCGCTAGCCATTCGGCCAATCAAGCCCTCGAAAGCAGTATTTCCGGCATATTTTATTCTTTTACTATCGAAAAGTAAAAATACTTATTAAGAAAAGAAAAAATTATACGATGTGTATAGAGAAAATGTATTGATAGAACACCAGTGCCAAAACTGGCTTGCAAAAATTTCTTTCCGGCAATTTTGATGTTGAAGATGCACCACGTTCAGTTGAAGCTGATGATGGCGAAATAAAGACATTGATTGACGCAAACAGCCGAATAACAATTCGTGAGATCACTGAGAGAATACATTTATTGTATTCGACCATTCATAATCACGTGAAACGCCTTGGTTTAATTTCAAACTCGATACATGAGTTCCACATGTTCTTACAGAAAGAAATTTGCCCTGTCACATTGACGTCTATGATTTGCTTCTCAAACGCCAAGAAAATTATCCATTTTTGAAGTGAATCATTATTGGATGGGAAGCTAGAAGCGGGAGGATTGAGAGAAACAGGATGTCTATAATAATGTTGCACGCAAGAGATCATGGAGTAAAGAAGATGAACCGGCTCAAAGAGCATCGAAAACCAATGTTCATCAGGAAAAAAAGATGATTCTATCTGTTTGGTGGGATTTCAAAAGAATCGGGTTTTTTGTTATTATTATTATTTTTTTTTTTTTAGTATTTATCGGACAATACCATGATTACTTCTGAAGTGTGCAGTCATCAACTGGACAAACTGAGTGATTAACTCAAACAGAAAAAGCCAGAATTGAACAATAGAAAAGTTATTAGTCCACAGACATAATGCTGGGCTCATACAAGTTTAAACTCGCCAAAGGCTTTTACAACTTTTATACATAGGATGTACTACTACACACTATATTCTCCAGATCTGACACATTCGGATAGTTATTGTTCCTGTCTCTACAAAACTTTTTAGGTCGCAAAACCTTTACTTCAAATGAGGACGTCAAAAATGACTTGGATCAGTTTTTGCCAGCAAAGATCATAAGTTTTATGAGCGGGGAATCATGCTACTACCAGAAAAAGGGCGAAATCTATTAGACCAAAATGGAGAATGTATAATTTTCACTCACTGTGGCTCATCATAGAAATTGAGAAGTAATACAAGCCTTTTCGACCATCAACAGGAACAGCCAAATCGCTTTTGCCTATTGCAGCAATACCAATAATCCGACTTCCCTAGAGTGCAGTGTTGAATCTTAAAAAATTAAAAGTTGTGTGATACGATACTTCAATTATTCGAGGTTCCTCTTTGCATATAAATGTGCTAGACTTAGCGAAAATGTAAGCTCAGCATTATATGACTGTGGTTCAATTTCAACGTCTTAATGTGTAATTTATGAAGTACTGAGATGACAAGAAAGTAATTTCTGTTTAAATCATTTAAGTACATGGTAATAACTGAACGTACTTTCTTTCCAATCCAATATGCATGCATGTACAAGTAAACAGCAAACGTTTGCGAATGTTAATGCTGAATTAATTTCTATGATCTCTTAGTTTCCAACGTGTAAATCTACAGTAAAATTGATGTGTGATCATTTAATTTTAGCATCCTAAAAGAAATTCTATTTTCTACCTCTTTTTGATTGAAACTTTAACAATATTCCAAATTTATCTTAAAATATAACGTTTTTCTTCTTCAATTCCTTTTCTTTGAATGCATAGCATATCTAATTGTCAATTTTTCCTCATTACCGCAGTATCACGTACTGCAATGAACATACGACGTTGACTCACACTATTTGTCACATTGAATCAGCAATATTTCTGTTAAGTATAAAATCATTTCCTCGAAAATTAATTAGAAGAATGATATTAGAAAAAAACAATGTAATGAATTGTAAGAGACTCGGAGATGATGAATTTCTTTTAAGATAATTTTTGTTTTGCGTCCTCTTCAAACAAAAAAACGAATGAAATCGAATCATTTCTTCATTTTGTGACAACTTTCGTTCAGTATCAGTTGTCCGCCATTCTAAAACAGTGATTCACGTAATAAATTTAATAAAGTCATGCTTTATCAACTTTCAGATGCAACTACTAGTATCTATTCTAATACTAGATATTAGCGTATCTACTTTGGATGCTTACTATTAGATTTAGTTTACATACCCTATAAATTCATTAACTGAAAGTGGTATTAAAGAAAAATTTTGAAAAAAAAAAAATTACTTTAGCATTCATTTCGCTTTTTACATTATCATAAAATGGGGCAATTTTTGCAAAATTGTAGAAATTCTATAATGAAATTGTGCTGGTTGTTGCATTGTTAGACAACAGATTCCAATGATACAATCCATTTGATTTTCAAATATCTCAAAATGAAATATGGATTAAAATGGAAGTAGATTAAACTCCTCATCGACCATTCAGAGCTAAACTAGCACCAATATTTGACATTGGTATTTGGAACGAATGTCCCCCCAGGAGTGTCATTAGAGGGCTTATAACCCTCCTTCAAGGGCCTTTCCCACCAATGGATTTATCGTGTTTATCCTTTGCACACACACGGAAACTTTTGACTGTTTTCGTTGTCAAGTTTCAAATCAAGACTTTGCACTTGAGAAACCAGAACACTACTCACCAGGCCTTTCCAGAACCTATAAACTTCTCTAGAAAGCCTCCATTTTGTTGCAACTAATAAAGGAACATTTTTAATCATTTAATTTGTCAAGTATATAGAGTTTTATAAATAGACCAAAAAAAAAAATAAACGAATAAAAAATATACAATACCAATTGCACTATGAGGTGTTTGCGTCTGCCAATACTAACTCAAAGTGTTACAAAACAAACTTTAAAAGGCAGAAAAGTGGGGATTTTGAAAATATTACCAAGATTTCGTTTAAATATTGAATCTACTAATATTTCACTCACTATCTCAGAAAGCATTTCTTCTAAAAAACGAATTCAATTTTCAACTCAGCGAATCCCTTTCGAAAAATTCGGTTTCAAATCCTCTTAACTTTGAAAGCCGGAAATATTTGCTTAAATTTCAGATCAGTTTTTTATTGGAGATCAGATTGCAAAATTCCATCCGAATGATGAGCACATTCGATCCATTTCGCTCAACGATTTCCGAAATAACTGGGATTCTGAGTTCTATTTCTAAAAGGTGCTTACGAAAACCTAACATTTTGTATTACAGAATGTACTTTTAGGCGAAAAAAATTTTCTTTTTCGGATGTGTTAGAAATGAAAAATTTATAAAACATTCGCCACTTCACTGAACTGAACCTTTGACATCAACGTGTTAAAGGATTGAAAACGGATTCAATAAATAATATCTGGTCATTTTTACTTGAGTAAGAACAATTTCTTTACTGAAAATTCACAAAATTTTGAATGTAAATAAGCTAAAACTCTCCCTACCGAAATAAAGCATTCAAATGAAGTTAAAATAGCGATACCTTTGGTCAGACAGAGACAATCAACCAGCATGTTTAAAAAAACTTAAAATATGGACTTCCCAAAAAATAACAAAATGTACATCATGGTAGAAAATTACATTTGAAAGGTACCTTCATTTTGCATCATAGATTATACTTTTTGCCATGTCGGACACTCAACTGAATGAGTTTGGTTTGGTTTGTCACTCTATGGTCATCTTGCGCACACGATGGCTAAACAGGCCGGGACTTAGAGTTTAAAGTGGACTCCGAACCACTCACAAACATCCATGCCACCCCAGGTTTGAACCTGAAGCCTGTAATACCAAAGGCCAGAGCCCACTGAATGGGAGAATTCGTCATTTCAGAACCCACAATGCAGACTGAGCGACGCACGCCATCACAATCCTTATTGAGTATACTGATTTCTTAAACCCTTTATTGTAATAGAACCTCCTGTACAATAACTGTGAGCCTTACCAAGGATTACAGTGAAATAGTCTTTGCTATAGACTAGTGGGTCCTGCAGTTGTTTTGGTAAAATAAACAACTATTCTATTTTTAATTCTTTATTATTAAAAAACTCCTCTTCATTTTTGTACAAACGGCCTTTTTGACCTTCATTAGTTTACGAACTATTCATTTTTAAAGTTTGTCCTGACTTTTGGACATATTCGGTTACAATTACGACTGTAAAAAGGGCTTCAAGGACATTAGAAAGCTTTTTCAAGTGTTCGAATAACTTTCTTAACTTCTAAAAATTACTATACAGTTCATTTGCAACTTTTCATCCATCACGAACTAATTAAAAAAAAATTTTTTTCTTTTTAGTAGGGTCGACCATTTTAATGAGCTGAATATAAAGTTACAAGGAAAGAAATATAATTTACAGTTATTAAAATAAGTTATTACATTTGAGCAGCAATTAAGAAGGACCTTATCAAAGATGAATGAATGCTTTATGAACATTTAAGAAATTATAGCTCGAATTTAAATCAAGGAAAATTTGATTATAAAATATTCGCTGAAATGATTCATTTTGACTCTTTTTCTAATGAAATATCTTAATTTACAATAATTTATTTTGACATAATTTTATGAAATATCAAGATATAACAAAATTTATTTTATATCGGCTGAAGTGTGATTTAAAATTAATAAACTTAGTAACTTTTCCTGTAATTACTATTGCAGATCTATAAATGGAGATTCTGGAAATTTAGAAAAAAGGATATGGCTGAGAAAGAAAAAAAGAAAAATAATAGTACAAATTTAAACCGACATAATTATGAGGAATCACCAAGGTATAATTATGTTTAATTACGGGAGCTTCTTTACAACTTATTATTCAAATTTCACTAGATAATTCTTGAAATTTTGACTTTATTGGGATCCACATACAATTGTGAACAAATTTTCTTTACGATCAAGGGAATTAAAAGCAATTATAAAAGCAAGCAAACGAAAGCAAATTTAAAAGCTGAGACAAAAATTTACGAATAAATGGAATTTTATTTAATGCACCCTCAAAAAACAATAAACAATAATTATTATTGAAAATTTTCTGAATTTTCTTCTATATGTATTTTAACTACTGAAATAATTAACTACTAAATTGGATTAAATTTTATTTTTTGTGCGTTTTTTTTTTTTTTTTAATTGAAATGACTCTTAGTTGTCTAAAGCTTATCGACCTTTGTTCCAGTGTGTGTGGTGTAATTTTAGGTCTTAAAGTTTTAAACCCTAATAACAATAACTTGTACCTATACAAAATACTTTAAACAATCCTCCCAAGCCACTCATTAAACACTAAAAGTATTGCGATAACTCATTCAAGAATACATCTCAAAAATCCGCAATAACTCTTACCACATATATACCCACATATATTTTTCTACTTTTATTAATATGATATGGGTTCCAAATTAAAATGTGCATATTTTATATGTCTAACAAAATTATATGAAATTGAATCTGCTAATTGCTGAAGTATGCCTACTAATATAGCCTACTAATCTTGAAAGACAAAATGCAGCAGTTTGGCACTTCAAATATTTAACAATATCATGGTTGTAACAATACAAGAATTTGTAATGCATAAATTAAGTTTAAATAACTCGGAAAACACTGCCAATTTTATAAAAATACTTAGTTAGGGTTTGATATCATGAATGTTAAAATTCATTTTAAAAGGTAAGCATTCACGTAATATCATGATTCAGCTATTGACAAATAAAGAAAAAGATGAAAATAATAATTTTAAATTAGTTAGACATTTAGAAGAAGTACCAACTGGAAATGTTTGACGAAAGAAATAATTTCAGAACTTCAAATAACAACGAATTGCATTATTCGTATAATATATATAATTCGTAAAATATTTTGTTGAAGAGCTCAATTTGAAGTATATCCTACCATGTAAAATTCAAAACTGATACTTTGAAGAATCGTTTTAACATTTATGAAATGATTTTTTATTGATTTTTTTGAAAATGATTTTGTTATATCATATTGTGAAAATGGACATTCTGGTTTTTTCAATAATAAAATTCAGGTTTCTGAATCTCTATGTAAGTGTTTAACTAATAGTATTTCAAATATTATTAATCAATTTATTCGTGATAAATATTTTGTTTGTAAAAATAGGTTTTAATTAATTTAATATGAATGCAAAGTCATAAGTCTATAAGTATTTTTAATATTTATTTTGAAAAAGCTTTTTTACAGTTAATTGACACTTAATTACTGATTTCGTAAATTCAAACTTGACCTTATTTAAGAGAACGTGAATATGAATTGAATACTTTTCAAGACTGTAACTTATTTTTTAAGATAGAAAATCGAAGATTTATATGTTTAATGGTGGTTAAAAATGTTGCTGTAATATCTTTTTACCTGTCTGTAAAAATTGTTCTAAAAATTTAGTATTTCCAGAATAGTTTTTTAACATTTACAAATATACACCCGTTAAAAGGGGAGTTCTTTTTCCCTTCAAGCCTCCCTCTCCAATAAGTCAGAATTATCCCTCGAAACACTTCGTCTTCCAATAAGTCACTTCCGATTGTACGAGTTTTCTGCGACATCACTTTAGTCCCCTAGATGCCCATAACTAGTACTAGCGCGAGATTATTAGCAGTGCTATCAGGGATTAAGTTCTTACTGGTATCGTAGTTCCTTTGAACTCACTGAGCGCAGGTGATGCTTGTTTGCAATTACTCCCTTTCTACAATTACCCCGCTTGACCGTGTACTTCTTCTGTCATTCAAATGAACATACAGGTATTTGAAAAAGGGCCATTTTGCTTTAATTTATGGAAACCAGTATATGAATTAAGAAAATAAATTTTTTTTTAATTCAGTCGTGTTTTTCTGTATCAGTCGAAATGGATGTTGTACTTGTAAGAAAATTCTCCCCATTGCGCATTAAGTTAATAAATGATTGGAAAATTGTTAAAAGCAGTAAATATCTGTTTCGATCAAATGTTATGTTAATTTAAATTTTAATCATTTAAAAAAACATTTAAATATGCATATTTACATAATTATGTACTAATCAGTCAATGTGGTCATTTTTTTATGTTTATTATAATCCAAATAACTGGAACATTGGTAAAATATTATTCAAAACCAACCTTTAAATGGAGACAAACAAAATTATGGCAAAGATATTTATGGAAAGAATTTGTTAAAATAAAAGAATACCGACAGTATATACAATTCAATTCACAACACGAATAATCCCCATCAAAATATGACAATTTTTGCGTATTATTTTTGAGTTTTGAGTAATATGATTTCTGTAATTTTAAGTGTTCTACATTTTTTTCTTATCTCGAAATTGTGTTTCTACAGAAATTATAAAATATATACATAAAATAAATACTTTGAATAATATTTGCTATAAAACGATGCTACTATGGTTTATCATGATACTGAAATTACTTAGATATAATTTCAAATTGTACAGTAATAATTTTTGTTGTACATCGGTATATTACGAGCAGTGACTGAAGGTTGCCCAACATTTGGCAGGCAGCCTCACTGTCGATGCGAGGTAGCTTATCGAGTCTATTGGTTTCGGAAAACAGGGGCTACTAATAATAGATCCTATAAAATGGTGACATTAGTGGATTCGAGCCCTCCTGTACTCTACACCAGTCGACTGGACTGTGTTAAAACTTCATTCAAATATTATTTGGATTTCAGATTGAAGATCTATCTGTATACATTTTTTATTTTAGGAAATTAAAAAATATATTAAATTTAGAAAAATTCACATTCTTGAAATACGACATACTATGTCAATTAGTCTCATTATAATGACAATACGAACCGCATTGTTTCAAAGTTAATTTAGTCTTATCCAACAACAACCATATTTAATTCAAAATTTCGAAGTAAAAAAATTTTTAGCCCTTTAGAAAATATTGCAAGATGTCGCCATCTATCGGGAAATATAGTATTTAATTATTTTTACTTATCTCCTAAAATCTATAACATTTTTACAAAATTAAACCATATATTATGATGAAATATGTTTAAAAGACTGCTTATGAACTTATTCTTTTGTGCCTAATTTATTGAAAGATTAAATAAAAGAACTAACAGAGAGGTCAATGCGATTTTTATCCAAACCCAATATTAGACAAGTAAAATTCCTAAGTTTTGATAAAGAAAATCCTAATATAAAAAAAGAGTATTTTAAATTTATTAAATTAAAGTTGAAATTTATTAAGTAAGGAACTATTTTTACAGTTCTTCGTTCATAAACTTTAAAATTTCTTTTTATATTTCATAGCATCATTTTGTTTTGATCGCACGTATTCCACTTCTGAAAGTCGCTTTTGCAACGCTTGCAGTAACTGGAGTCCTTATCATTGGTGTCCTGTTCTGTCCTTAAATGGTATTTCAGTAAATCTTAAAATACTGAGCCCTATTTAATATACCCTTTGAAATACTGCGCATACCATTTGCGCCTTTTTGTAGGTGTATTTGCATAATATTAGTTCGTCTAAAAGTGTATTTTGTATAACATAAGAGAGAAAGTGTATTTTGTATAACATGCGTTCGTCACAAACAACCATGTGCCTCTTTCTGTTAATATAACGAGGGTGTATATAAAATGTATACAATGTTCGTATGATCCAAAATTGATTAATATTAGTTTTTTTTTTTTTTTTTTGTTAACAATTAAAAATGGAAATAAAATAGAACAAATCAGTCTGTTTAGTACCATTTTGTTATAGTGTGATTTTAAGGTTGTTCTCCTTTTATCGTTTGTTGAACCAACATAGTATTAACAAAAAATTATACGCAAAGAAAATCAACTTAGAATATCTCAATACTTCAAAGCATGTTTTGTGCTGTTGAATGCCTCAATTTTTTAAAAGTATAAGTAAATTTTAATGTTAATTTTGTAAATCTGTGGTTTATTTATTTATTTTAAAAAAAATATTTAATAGCGGGTGTTATAGTGGAAAAAGCAGCATTTACAAAGTTATTTATAAAAAAAATTGCATGAAGCATTGCATTTAATTTTCTCGAGGACGTGATGTTTTAGTTTTTTATTTATTGCCCAGAAAAACTGAAATTAATGTGAATGTAGCTATATAAAAGGGGAGTCTACACCAATGGCACCTTGAACAGACACATGTGGTGGAGGATCTATCTCCGGCTAGAGTACATCCGTCTATAATTTGGAACTCGATCAACCATTTGTCATAATTCCTCTGAAGTCGATCATGACAGAACAACTGTTACGGTCTTTTCAATGATAATTGAAGATTAAAAATTGTATTCCTACTTCTCTCCATATCAGCTGGCATTGAGAATCACTTGTAATACTGAAAACGACTCTTTTCCGAAAAGAGAAGGTAGTCTATTGATGAGATGTTCATTTTTTGTATTCTTTATATAAGTCTAAACGGTTCCGCTAATTGGCAGCTAATGGGATGTAACATTCAGAACAGTGGAAAAAATTGATTTTCTTTAAGGTGTCTGGTTATAGTAAAGCGTGATATGTGTTATCCCGTTGCTGCACACAACTGCTGAGCAATATGCTTCTCTGACTGGCTTGATCTCTTTTCACCAGTCGGACGATATATCACTCATCCATTGGCGTTGTTTACCTGGCCAACCTTCTTATAGCTATACCTGTAATCTTTACAAGCTCGTAATAGCAGATAATTTTTTATTCGAAACTGTTGTACTACAATTTGTCCCACTACATCCCTCCTTAGTCTTGGCAAATCCTTCTGTTACGTGAAAAGTCCACCAGATGGTTTCTTCTAACCCTATTGTACAGACGAAGTTGAAGAGAATGTCTTTAATTGCGCCTTTCGTTCCTTCTTTTGTCATAATCTTGTACTGCAACTGCACCCTTGAAGATAAACAGAGTGTCAGGAAAACCAGTTTTATGCTGGGTTGGAAGCATATCAACACCCTCTACTGGCCTTATGTGATGCGTAATCATGCCTCAATTTTAATCACATGTAAAATCTTTTGTACCACTAGTTTCGTAGTGGCTGACTACTCCTTCTTGGGGGAACAATTTTATGATAACAATATAATTAAGAACACGCACAAAAATTGCAATTAACTCTAACTTATAGTGTTTAAAAAAAGCCATCTACAGAACAATAACTAAACTCATGTGATGAATATTTTCAACAATGACAGTTCTCTAATTGTCTTTTGATGGAAAATCTGATCTTGTACTAGTAATTATAATGTGAAACAATGATTATCGAATGTTTTAGAATTTGTAAACTTTTATGTACAAAATTTTTTTGTAACGGCATTAATATTGTCTATTGAAATACCGAAGTCCTTTTATTGCACGAGCAAATAAAGGATCCAATTTCCACAATTGCAGAGGGGGTTTCATTTTGATGACCTGTGCAAATCATAAGTTTGTGTTAGAGGGTATTAGAGTGGAATGTTTAGAAATATTTCATTTTGGCAGACGCAGAAGATTTATTCATCCCACCCCTACAGCATCATATCACACAAACTATCTTTTTTTTTTAGCCGGATTTCTCTTAAAGCATGTCCATTGCTACCATATCTAGAATCCATTTTTCTGTCTTTTAGGCAGAGTAAAATGTTTATTAACAAGCGAGTTCCGATATTGAATTAGTTGAGACCGCCACCAACTCTGATTGCTGAAAGATTAAGTGGTATCTCTCATTAGAAAAGGAATGCATTTAAAAATATACTAAAATCAAAAACAAAATCAGTTTTAAAAATACAATGATCATACAGAATTATAATTGAACATTTATTTAAAATAAAATCGCATGCACTTTTTTTTTAATGGTAAAAATAAAAAGTTATATAATTGTTGATTTTTTTTTTTAGCAGAGTTTGAAAATTTAGAATTTCTTAATTTTAAAATAAAAAAAATTTTGGACTTTCTTTGGGCATTTAAAAATAAAACGTGCGATGGCAAAATGTCTGACTGCTGATCTCTATAGCGGAGGACACCCTCTAATGCTGCCAGCCCTTCTTCAAGCGAGTTAATATTTTCCTTTTTAAACTTTGAAATCTTAATTTCATAAATTTATTATCTCAACATTTAAGAAAGCAGAAACATGTTTTCTTTCCCACTTAATTTCTTGCTCACAAATATGTCGCTTTTTTTTTCTAGGAGTTCTTTAGATTTAATGACCCATGTCGCACACTCAAACAACAAGACCAGCCACATTCCATGGAAACAAAACTGACTAGCCCGAACTGCGATATCATGTAAAAAAAAATTAGTGATTGGTGAAAATTTTTTAAAAACATGCAATAAGAGAAAAGCACATCCGAGACTCCTCAAATTAAGTACAACTCAATTTATCTGAACTCGCATTATATAGGCTTTATAGAACCTGGAGGTATGTTGAAAATCTTTTGACATAATGTTAGCCTGTTAGTTTTTAAAAAAAGCCCTCTGACCTAAGGTATGAACTGAAAAGCGAAAATACTGTCCTACCGAATATGGAGATACCATCTCTTATGAAAGGGGCTTTAAGAAATGGATAGAGGAGAAAGGAATCCAGATTTCATAATTAGTTTTGTATAGATAGTATATTAAGTTGATTTTCATTTAATTTAGCAAGTTACTGACTTTCATTAATATTCTGAAAATATGTTGCAAATATGCAAATAATTGTTTATTTTTAGTTAATTAGTTACAGGCTGCCGAGTATTTTATTGCAAAATCGGCTTCGACGCATGGCGCTCTTAAAAATGGTTACCGTTTGTTGTCAGTGTCTCATCTGATACGTTCATTACTTAATATCATTGAATTCACTGTCTCAATACTAGATGTGCTGCTGATTAGAATTTTTTTCGGTTAGCTTTATTAATTGCCGGTAAAATCGAAAGCATGATATGAAATGAGTATCAACAAACTGTGTTTCTCTGGCTTTATTATTTTGTAAGTAAAAACAATAATAATGTCTTGTGAAAGACATTCAGATTATGAAATAGACATTCCCAGTTCTAGAAGAGTTACTTCATTTTTTAACCTAATTGGCACTACAGCCAATTTATTTTATTACAAAACATTTCTAAATTACATTTTGTTGATTCCTTATCAATATAAATGTAATCTATTACGTAAAAGGAGTTTCGACTTTCACTCGTGGCTTTTATGCATGTGCAGGCTTTTTATTAAAAACAGTTATATCTTGTATATGAATATAAGAAATTGAGTTATTCAAATTGCACTCCCAAGTTCAGAAAGAATCATAGAATTAAAATTTATAATAAAAAAGACTTTTTAATATACTAAAGTACTCTAAAAAGGAGAGTATTGATTGACTTAAGAATCATATATAATAGACTCAGGCATTTTCTCAATAAAATACGAAACAAGTCTCTCTCCAATAAAACAACTGATGAAAACTCCTCCGAAAAACCAAGGAAGCCTCTGCACTCCTCATATTAGATGTTTTCAAAGCCTTCGATAAGGTTTGTCATGAAAGACTCACACATAAACTTATTATTTCATTTTTCAAAGTCACCTAGAAATAAACTTGCTCTTCAATATTATTGCAGGAAAAATAGATATAGATATTGATGGTACAGATACAAGATTGACAATAGTAGCACACTCAGCATTTTAAAGTTTTACAAGGGAAAAGGCCTACGTTTTTGTAGTGGTGGACAAATAATCTGGAAATTAAGAAAATTTTCACTTTTGATCAATTATCTCCAGAATTGCTGAACAGATTTTAAAGAAATTAAATATGAATATAGATTTATATAATACAAAGTATAACAATGCAACAGTTACGGCACACAAGCATTATTCGCGCTTTAAGATTTCTGAGCACCGGAAGTTCTAAAACAGAAATGAAACAATGAATATCGAACACAAAAATGGGATACACTCTTACAAGTGTACAGCTTTCATAATGTTAATTCATACTGGAAATAAACAGTTTATAAATCACTGAGGAAGTTGATTCTACTCCTCCAGCAAAGCAGTTTTCATCTGCCAGATACTTATCGGAATTGGAAGACGAGCTGCAATTGCCCTTCCAAAAGCACCCTATGCTTTATTTATACAAGTTTGGATATCTGATTGACAATCCTTCTAGCGAATTACTAACATTTTAGAAATTCGTCTTCGAGCCCTATATGGACGGACGTTGCCATCCATTAAATTAAAATCAGGGATAACTACACTCCTGAAAAGCGAATAGTATAGGGATCAAAGATATTTTACAGCAGTCACGAACCTTTGGCAAAGACATTGAGGTCTATTCACCCATCCACATAATGCATTCTCAGTCTATCAAAATTTTTCAGGGGTTGAAAAACAAGTGGTGGGTCTTTGGTTCTCTACTGACATGGAACATGACATGTTCTCTACTGGCTGAACGTTGACACTCATCGTCATCAGAACGGTCTTCCCATTAATGTCTGGTCTTAATTTGTTCTCCGTGGGAGTCTAAATGGGTTGCCCTGTGCGCAGAAGTGAGCGGAAAGCAAAACAGCAGGCCTTCCTGCAAATAAATTTCTACCTCGTTGCTTACGGGAACCGTTGAAACTCAGGTTCTTCATGTCACATGGAGAGGTACTAGAGCTAGTAAGAGCTGAGAAGGTAATGAATTCATGTTACGCCTCGCTGTAATGGATAATTATTGATCTTCAGTTGCCATCACAGCTATGAGATGACCTTGGTCAGAATTTTCTTTAAGTATTCAGTATTTTTAAACTATTTTCATAAGTTGGACCCGATGCTGAGCGTCGCATTTCAGTCTCTAGAAATATCACTTGAAACTGCCTTGATTCCATCCTTTCCATGATTCGTCACCTCATACTATCCTCCAATCTTTAGTCATTCCGTCCCCTCATTTCATATACTCATATTAACTTGCTTTATTTTTCAATTTTACCAAATGTTAAAGAGAGAAAAAGAAGAAAAAGCCACACCGCGAAATTTTCTACGAAAGAAATGCGGAAATTGTTGCATGCGTTTCTAAAGCTTATTCCTCTATATGCACCCACCCCACGAATGACTCACATATATGCTAATGTATTTGCATAAGCGAAAATATGAAAATTCTCTTAATTTTGAACACCAGTGTAATCTCAGATGTATTGCTGTCAGTCACAATCGAAACAGAACATGTTGGGCGAGATACTGCAATATGCGTAGATACTGTTTTTCTCCTTATTATTTTAATTTAAGAAAATATGTGTTGAGATACAAATTTTCTAGCTTCAGAATAAAATAATTTTTTTATTATTTTAATTTCGTGTACTTTATTTTCTAGCAGCTACTGATCGCAATATTTCATTTTTAAGCTATTGTTGCCAATTTATATATTTTATTTGTTCTCTGTATTCTGCACAGGAATGACCAAGTAAAATGCAATTTGAAAAGAGAAGATAACTTCCCGAAAGTTTACACAAAGCTCATAAGATGTACTAAAGACATACATATAAACAACAACAATTTGATGATAAATATAGTACAATTTATTTACAATGAAAACATTTTTAATCACAAAAAGAAATTTTCCATACAATATTAATGCTGTTTCTTGATCAATTAATGTATATGCACTAATTCCTTTTGATTAATTTTTTTAAAAAATTAAAAGAAAATAATCACACACACACACACACATAAATGTGAATTTTTTCTCATTATGCTGAATGGTAACAAAAAATAATATCAGTTATCAGATAAAATAAATGCTCAATAATTGAAATTCCAGATTCAATAAAAATAATTTCAAATCATTGGGAATGTTTATGAAAATAAATAAAGCATTACATTGTTAAGATTTTGATGCATTAAATTAAAAGTTTTAACAAATTAATGCATCAGCTTTAGAGTTCTGTATAATACTGATAAAAATTCAGAACTCTTAGGAATGGTTATAATACTTTTATACATAACATTAACAATACAAACAGATAAAAAACAATATAAACTTTACAGATAATTACTTACAAATATAAGTGCACTATTTGTACATTTTATAAAAAACAAATGTGTTTCAATAAGTAAGTCAAAATCTTATTTCTCATGACTCTTTGCAACTTACTTTCAGAAACTCTTATCTATTTTATAGGTTTTCCTCATAAAGGATAAATTAATTTTTCACATCAATGTACAACATCCCTTTAACAAATGAATTACATTATGAGGCCACAAATATACAAGATGTGGAATGTACAAATACACATTATATATCACAATCACAACAATATGTTTTATAACTGTGGTTATCAATAAGAATTCCAATGCTACTTTTTATAATTTCTTAAACAGCATTCTTTTTTAATTTTTTCCTACAACATCTAGAATATTAGAATAATGGTAAATATAATGATATTTAATAATATATAAAACTACTATTTGGTATTGAAATAAGATTAATATTTTTGACAACTAACAATCTTTTTAAAAAATAATGCATATGAGATTATATATGTATATGTGAAAAAGTATAAAATCAGTAACTTCATGAAAAATAAGTTCACCTTATTTGCTCACAAAAAGCTCGATAAAGTACTCTATGATTATTCGTGAGCAAAAAGCATTATCCAAACATTTGTACAGTAAAAATTTCTAAACATTCAAAATTTAACCAGCGAAAAGTTATCAGAAATATTTTATTAGTTGATGCTATACAATTGTAAATATACTGATAATCAAATTTATGTTACAACAACTATCTTTTATTAATATAAACTTAAAAATTATAATTATCACACAGTGGTTCTCAAATAGTAAACAAATTAAAAGTGTAGAATTTTGATCAATAAATCTATACGCCAATCTCAGATATATTCCTAAAAACTATATGTAAATTAAATTATTTATTCAATTATTAGTTTTATATGATTTTCGGATAATAAACACAGATATATATATATTTTAAATTACCACATGAATTATTATCATGTGAAACAAGAATCCCATTCTATAAAAAATTTTATGAATTTCCTTAAATGACAGATTTAATTTAATGTTTTGACAGATTTCATGAATGACAGATTAAACTATGAATTTGTTTGATATAAATGAATAAAAATTGCATTATTATACATGGTTGATATTCTTATTTATTAACTCTGAATTCACTTACAAAAATTTTAGGCATTAAAAAATTAAAACCATTAAAATTTAAATTAAAATTCATTGAAATTTATTGTTAAAGTTTATATTAAAATGAGTTTAT
This sequence comes from Caerostris extrusa, assembly GCA_021605095.1. Taxonomy (NCBI): domain Eukaryota; kingdom Metazoa; phylum Arthropoda; class Arachnida; order Araneae; family Araneidae; genus Caerostris; species Caerostris extrusa. The sequence continues at coordinate 88,220 of BPLR01010131.1, forward strand.
TACTTTAAATTGTAAGCTATTTATAAATGGCATGATAAAATTAAAACTTAAAATTGCATATTTTATATTAATCATTTTTTGATTCCAGCAAAACATTTATGATTACCTGGGATGAATATGCAATGATTGTACAGTATCTTTACAACAAAGTAATCCATAAAAATCTATTCTACATTTATTAAAAAAAAACAACAACACATACTTGCTTTTTTTTTTTATCTGAATGATAGTAATAATTAAAAGACCTCAAATATATAAGAAGCAAGATGATAATTTGATCACCCAATATGTGTACTTTAAATTTTTTTTTTTAATATAGTACACATATTTAATAATTTAGGATATAAGAATTATTTAGTGCAAAAAAAGAATTTGAGATTCTTATAAAAATAAACAAAACTTATGAATATAACTTTTTTTATGAAGTTTTAAATTCTATTAAAACTACATTAACAATAATTTTAACTTTAAAAACAAATTTTTTTAAATGATACAAAGAAATACTGCTTCAGAAAAATCAAAACATGAATTATAATAAGAATCTTATTTTTAAATGATTACAGATATTTAAATAATAGCTCATGATGTTAAAAATATTTGAGACTTACAAATGGAATGAAAACAAACACTGCAATAAAAATTTTCCTGTAACAAGCAGAAATATCGATATATATAGGGAGGCATAATAAAAATCAAAGTATTTAGAACACTTTTGAAGAAAAATTGATAGTCTAAACAATTGTAGTCCAAATATTTAGACTATTTTGTTTTAAAAATTTTTCTTATATACAAAACAATAAACAAAAATTAAAATCTAAACTGTTTTTTAATTTCTAATTTTCTTTATAAGGTAACATTTCAGATAGATTGGTAAATATCATGGAAAATTTCATCATTTTCAGAAAATGCATTAAATTCTTCCAATGCATTAAAGGATTTTATTGTTGACAATTACACAAATGTATAAGCATGCAAATCAAACATATAAAATTTTATACACAAAAATTAAAAATCAAAAGAAGGCAAACCACTAAAGACAAATAAAAAACGTGTGCAGAATGGCAATAATATTGTACCAAGTTCAACAACAGGCAACAGAAAACAAGGGATACCTTTTCAGAAGAAAAGTATGATTTCTTACTATATTGCATATAAAATTGTTTCTACTGATAGCTTAATAAGCACATTTGCACAGATGAGAAAATTGCTAAACTATGCAAAAACAGCAATTTAGTATATCAACAGTAGCAAAATATCTTGGTAGATTCATAAACAAGAATATATGTGCTATGCATTCAGCATTTATTTAGAATAAAATGATGAAGATAAAATAAAAATGTTTTTGATACCTTGCATCTTTAACATTTTACCTGAAAAGAAAAATAATACAATACTTCCATTAAAAAAAAATTCTGATAAATAAAAAAATACCAATAGAAGTTGTTTTTATGAGGATTGTGATTGATTGTGTATGATTTTCAACTTCGTTTTATTGCTTTTTTATTTTTTGAGAGAAAAAATTGAGAAGGCATTTAAAATTATTCCTTCAAAGATTTTTAAATGGAGATAAATAGTCTGATGTCGTATAGATAATTCTAAATATGTTTTCTTTTTATGTTTATCATATATATCTACGTTTTTCTTTAGTAATAACTGATGCCAAAAATCATAATTCTCTTTTAACTTCAAGGTATATAAAAACAAATATGCAAATACTTAAATGTTAATTTTTCACACTTAAAAATGCATTTATATTCATTTTTTAAAATGAGTAAATATTAAATATAATTCTATTCTAGTAAATTTTTACTTCTACAATCTTTGCATTGCAAAAGTAGTCTAAGAGAAGAAAATTAGATGAATTCAAAGAAAATACAAAAATGAGACTCTCATAAAAATAACGTAACCTCCCCATTCTCCAAAAAAATTCCAACTCTTTAAAATTCTTAGCAACAGGAAAACTTTTTCATTGCCAGCTTCATGAAATATAAAAATGTACTACATATTCTAATTAAGATGATTTGTTTTAGAAAACAGTAAATAAGAGCAGAGTATAAAAATAAACAAACATTAAAAAATATCTAACAATTAATTGATTTTAAATCATTTTCCTACATTAATAATGAATAATTCGGATATAACTGTAAAAAGTAACATCTAATATGAAATTAAGAAGATAAAAATGGAACAACAAAATGGAAAGCTCATATCCTGAAGAAAAGAAATTGAAAATATATTATTTAGACCTATCACATTACTGGAAACAAGTGCTTTAAAATCATTTGCATAACAATTAATAGTTAGCTATATATTAGTTATTAATGAGAAAATTACACTTACAAAAAGTAATCTTCCAAATTACAAAATTATTGTGCATGCTACACTATTGAAAATTACAAGATCTTATAGAATACACAATCACGAATATAAAACACTTAATCACAAAAAATTGAATTATATTCACAGAGAACTTGAATTCTCTACTTATAAGCCCTTTACAACAACAACACACATTCCTGCCCTGCCATCTTCAAGTTCTTTAACCTGAAAAATAAGATACATAAATTTTAAGATTAGTCTTCTTGAAAATATAGGTATAAAAAAATCAACAACAAGTTCTTTCATAGATATTTTTAATAACCAATTAAATAAGGATTAAATTATTTTGCAATTACCACAATATGAGAAATGTTATAAAAATTGCTTCAAGACAAAGATATTTTCCACACAAAAGAAATTGTCCGGAAAATGTAATTCAATTTGTTTGATATTAGTGTTCCTATTATCTTATACATAGCTTTTTTAATTCTTTTTCATTACTCTAATTGTTAAATTTAAATGTATTTAAATATTTGCTTCATCTTTTGAATACTTTTCTAATTAATTGTGTACTTGTATCTACTTAACTTATACAATTTTCAAAATATTAAAATATTCGTTTCCTTATTATACTGCTCTCTTTTAATTTTGCTTTTGTTGATTTGCATAATTTACTTTCAAATCATTCATTGTGAATAGCATACATTATCTACATTGCATCACAATGACTGGAAAATCTTGTCTCAATGATTTGGTAAACTTGCCTAAAAAATAGTCCCGCTAAACAGAAAAGTATCAAAAATGGTTTTCAGGAAGTATCAAATAATACAATAATTAATAATTACATGTTTATGTATACTACCAATAAAACGATTTAAAAAAAAGACCCAAAATATTCTCACTGTGTAATATTTCAAAGGTGTATATTACATAACTGCTAACATGTAAACTTTGAAAATCTATAAATTTTTAAGGACCCTTACTTTGAGTGTAATAAATACATACTTATGAAATCTGTCTACAATTTCAAAATGTACCTTATTATTTGTTCATTATGCAAAAGTTAATAAAGAATATTAATTAAAAGATACATTTTTTCTTTTAGTTTTAAAGTATCCTGTTTAATAAAATCAATTAAATTTCTTACTACTAAAGTAATTCTTCAAATAGATAATTGTAAAATTTTAAATTCAACAAATGTTGCAACTTCAAAGAAAATTTTATCGAGAATTAAATGCCGAAATCTGTTTTTACTTGGATGATTTATCTATTATATATAAAAGAGTATTGGCATAAAGCAATTTGTATTCTTCAAAAACTGATGATTTTTTTCATTGTTAATGGGAGCATCACTCTATGAATGTCCACATGTATCACTGCAAGCAAATACTACTACTGATTACTGAAGCAACATGGGAATTTCATATGCTGGCTTCATTTCTCTTTTAATCTTTATAATAAGAAAAATGCCTACGATGTGAACTTTTATGTTTCAGAAATTTGGGAGGAAAGGAAATCATTTTTTTAAAAGAGAAAGAAATGCAAAATTTGCATGAAAACCTACAATCTTGTAGATCATCTGCACAACCTTACAAAGTGCATTAAATTAGTACATTGTATGGCTAAACAGTACAAGTTGGCGACTATGATATTAGTTTCAAAATTGGGAAAATTAGCTCATTAATAATATTTGTAGTTCAAACTGTGCTTTTACCTATTAATTGATTACTCAATAATTATATTTTAGGCATATAGACTGAATATTTTTCAAATATCTAAAAAATGTACTTAGATTAATTACTAAGTCTAAAGGTTTTAAAATTCACAGTCATTTATTGTAATCTGTTTCAGCATAAATTTCATCAAGTTTGTTTTGAGAGTCACTCCTTCATTAACTTTTCTCTATTTGAAGAAAAATTTAATTCAAATTTTTTTCCAAAATTAAAATTTTAATTTGCATGCTCATGATTGTGGTTTTTTTTATTTATTAAAATAAAATAAAGTTTATGAATGTTAGAACTGAAAATTTATTAAATTCAGCTTTTAAATATTAAAGCAAAAATTAATATGCATTATTAAGTAATATAAAAATTATTATTATAATGTATTAAAAATTATTTCATTTTATTATCCATTGCCCTTTTATTTAATATTAAGAGTCCTATGGATATTAAATTTCCTACAATCCTAAAAACAGTCTGCTAAAAATGTAAAAATTTATTCAATAATACAAAATAAATATTACATGATAAGCATTTTTAAAAAATATCATTTGAAAGAATATTTCTTTGAAAAAAAAAAATGAAATGTTTGTTCTACAATATGTTAATATTACACAAAGAAACTTGCAAGATTTTATATAATTTGCACCAGGTTATTAAGATTTCCTACTAAATAGTGGGTTTTTTAATGCTTTTTCATTTAAAACAACCAAATAACATGATTTTCTAACCATACTAACCTCTCTTTCCCATTCATTACTTTGAGGATCATATGCTTCAACCACTTTCAAATAGATTGCCCATCATAGCCCCCAACAGCTATTAAACGATCACCAAGTATTCCTACACCAATAGCATCTCTTCCTTTTCGCATTGGGGCTACCAATGTCCATGTATCAGTTCTAGGGTCATACCTCAAATAGCAAAAATGTGAATTCAAATAAATACATATGTAATATTTATTATTATTGATATTTTTCCCTCATGATATATCAATTAGTTTTTTTTAATCAGAAATATGTTTATGCTGACAATTTTTTTTTTTTTTTTTTTTTTATGTTTCATATTGGCATATATAGCTTTTCCGATTTGAAAATCAACTATTTTTG
>BPLR01010132.1:0-49089 GCA_021605095.1 Caerostris extrusa
ATATCCTTCCATTCCTCTGAAAAATGTACCCCTTTATTGTCCTTAAACCACTACTAAATACCAGAACCAGCTCTTTGACATCTTCCCACATCCATGGAACTCATCCTTTGTTAAACCCCTTAAAAAAAATTTTTTTTTTTTTTTTCGTCATTCTTTCGTTATCTTTCAACTGCCTCCCCCTTTCGTATGAAGTGATGGATGGGGCTAAAGGTGATGCACCCAATTTTTCTGTCCTTTATATATACATATACGGTGTGTGTGTGTGTAATATTTTATTTATTTTTATCTATCTCCCTACACCCCTTAGTAGCATCTCTCTAATTTTTTTTTTTTTTCTTCTTCTGTCCTGCGTTACTGAGACCAGTAATCTTCGATAACAGCTTGCCTTTGGTCCCTATGGTAACCGCATGGACTTTTTACAGGATTTCTCCCCGAAAATATCAGTCTCTATCCAATATTTTATTTTTCACAGAATTGCATTTTTTTGTTTTTCTTTTTTTTTTTTTTTTTTAGTTGTCGTTTCCACCACCATGCGACGAATTTATTCCTGCTCCAATGCCCGCGAGTCCAATTTATATATTTTTCATGAAGTTTTCAAAATGTGTGGCTGCTCGGTATTAATTTGTCCTGAAAAAAGGGATTTCTGAACGAACAACTTGTGTGTCATATATTGATTGGTGCTTTCTTTTCCAAAAACTGAGTTATTCGTTTTTGGACCGTATGCTTGCGAGTCTTCCGGGCACGAATTGACTCGAGAGTTGTTTTTTGGAGAGAACGGTTCCGTCTGCTGAAAGTCTCGAATGGTTTTTTTGATGAAGAACTTTTGTGGAACAAAGTTAAAAAAAAAAAAATGAATTTGCCGTTTTCAAGCCAATGCATTTTTTTTTTTTGTTAAGATCGCTAATTTCTAAATTGAATTACAAAAAGGTACTAGAAAAGGAATTTTTACCTCGAGGGCAAAGACAAAAAGTGTTATCATCGTCTTTGATAAATTTTTTCTTTGTTTTTAGTTACCATGGAAACTGATTTATTTTTTTTTGTGCCAACATATTTTTCGAGATTAGAAATTTATTATTATCGTTTCTAAGAATGCTTTAAGGAAAAAGTGTGTTATTCTATTTATATTACGATATATTTTAGCGATTATGTTTCATCTATGTTGCATTTCTATAATAAAAATCGATAAAAATCCTCTTTTTTATCGTTTAACTTTTTAACGACAAGCGGTCAATTTAAAAAAACGATTTTTCACAATAATGGAAAATATGTGTCCTACATGAAAATTTTAATCGTGAGGGAAAGGAGGTTACAATCGTCTATTTTTTCGTTCTTGTCATTTACAATAAATTTAATTTAAAATGATAAAAATAGTTTTAGAAGAATATCTTATCAACTATTAATTAACCATTCTTCTTTTTCTAACTACTGACATTCTATTTCCTGCAACAATTATGAACAATATATCACCCTTCAATAAAAGCTTTTTTAAAAATAAATGACAGAAAGATAATTAAAATTATTAATAGAAAAAACCCCCAACAAAATCTAATCTATTCTCACTATCCCGTCAGTCGACAAGCAAAAAGAAATTCATGATACACTTAACACCAATTCAACTTTAACGTTCTAATTATCAGTTTTATCACCACCTCATTATAAGTTTGTCTTTCGAGTGGATACATTTAAAAAGTGACACGTTGATTGCCTATTAAAAAGAACACCACATACACAACATGGATATACTATATCCTTCAAACATATCCTCCAAAAAAGGTACCCCTTTATTGTACTTAAACTTTCACTACTAAATACCAGAACCAGCTCTTTGACATCTTCCACATCCAAGTGAACTCATCAGTTGCTAAACCCCCTTAAAAACCTTTTTTTTTTCGTCATTCTTTCGTTATCTTTCAACTGCCCCCACCCTTTTTCGTATAAAGTGATGGATGGGGCTAAAGGTGATGCACCCAATTTTTCTGTCCTTTTATATATATTATTATACAGTGTTCTGTGTGTGTACTATTTTATTTATTTTTATCTATCTCTCTACACCCCTTAGTAGTATATCTCTTCTTTTTTTTTTTTTTTTTTTTTCATTCTTTCTGTCCTGTGTTACTACCAGCCAGTAATCTTCGATAACAGCTTCCCTTTGGTCCCTATGGTAACCGCATGGACTTTTTACAGGATTTTTCCCGAAAATGTTAGTCTCCATCCAATATTTTATTTTTCAGAAAATTTCATTTTTTTTTTTTTCTTTTTTTCTTTTTGTTAGTTGGCGTTTCCACCACCACGCGACGAATTTATTCCTGCTCCAATGCCCGCTCGAGTCAATCATATATATTTTTCATGAAGTTTTCAAAATGTGTGGCTGCTTGGTATTAATTTGTCCTGAAGGAAAGGGGATTTCGGAACGAACAACTTTGTGTGTCATATATTGATTGGTGTTTTCTTTTCCAAAAACTGCGTTATTCATTTTGACTTGAACCGTATGCTTGCGAGTCTTCCGGGCAGGAATTGACTCAGAAGTTGTTGTCTTTGGAGAGAACGGTTCCGTCTGTTGAAAGTCTCGGATGGCTTTTTGGAGAAGAACTTTTTGAGCCACAGTTAAAAGGCCTGATGAAAAATGGCTTTTGCCTTTTCAAGCCAATGCATTTTTTTAAGATCGCTAATTTCTAAATTGAATAACAAAAGATACTAGAAAGAATCTTTAACACCGAGGGCAAGTCAAAAAGTGTTATCATCGTCTTCTTTGGTAAATTTTTGCTTTGCTTTTAGTAACCATGGAAAATGATTTATTTTTATACCAACATATTTTTCGAGATTAGAAATTTATTATTATCTTTCCTGAAAATGCTTTAGGAAAAAATGTGTGTTTTCTATTTATATTACAAATATATTTTAGCGATTATGGTTAATCTATGATGCATTTATTATAAAATCGATAAAAAACATCATCTTTTTTTATCAATTAACTTTGACAACAAACGGTTAAATCTTTTCACAATAATGGAAAATATGTCTCCTTACATAAAATTTTGAAGCAAAAGGAAAGGAGGTTACAATGGTCTATTTTTTCGGCCTTATAATTTTTTTTTTTGAAAAAAGTAAAATACTATTTGCATTAAAAAGTAAGCATTTTTTATTTTCTTTTTTACTGTAACACAATATTCAACGAAAATATATATTTTATATGTTTACTTAAAGTGCTTCCTTTTATCTTGATCCAGGGTAGAGTGGGGCATTTGACGGACATATTAGGCAAGTTTTAGTAAACATTTGATTTAGAATTTTGTTTATAAATTTATATATGAAGAGAAATATTTCAATGTGATAATAATCAAGAAAATAAAAAGTTACATAACAATATCCTGCACTTAATTTAACAAGTGAATGTCACATTTTAGAGATGGTATTTTGATAAAAAATATATCAAAAAAATTTATTGTGGCATATCTAGAAGTCAGAGCGACTGTAATAATGTCATTGATATGAATTTCTCCAACAATTTAAATTGAAATAAATTTTTTAGTAAAACACTTATGCTGATATTTTATTTACATGAAATTCTACATCCTTTATCTTATAAAAAAAAACTTCTTGACATATTTAAAATTTTTATTGCGCTGATATTCAAAAGTTTACGGAGGGCGGGGGGAAATTTTTCCTTGTATATAGGTCCTTATATGTCTGTGGTGCAGTATTGTCATTCGATGATTAATATCCTATTTTCAATAAAATTTTTGAATAATGACCTGTTCTATTATTGGTATATTGATCGTAAATTGATCGTTTTTTAATCAGGATATTAACATGGTCCCTTTTACTCTTTAATATATTATAAAGAATTTTAAAAATTCTTTTATATATTTTTATAAAAAATTAATCTTTATAATGTAAAAATGGACTTGTAATTATATATATATATATATATTATATTTATTTCACTATACTGAATTTAGTATAGAAAAACATATTATGCGCTTATGAAATGAAAGTATTTATTAAATTACTACAATAAAAATTAATAATAAATATTTATTAAATTAATTCTTTAGTACAGTAATTTACGAAATAATTATTATTTAAAAGCAAAATTATTATGATTATGTTACTTTGTGAATAAAAAAAATTATTAAAATTAGCATTTATTAAAATAATTTTACGAAATAATTAGTTAATCAATTAGTAAAAATTCATAGTTAATTCTTTAATAAATTATTTAAAATTGTCATTAGATAATTTACGAAATAGTTTTTATTTAAAAGTAAAATTCTTTCATACATATTGAAACAAGAAATTTTTAATGTGTTTTTTATTTTTTTTTTTATTCTACAAAAAAGTCAGATTCTTAACGCGGTTCAAAACCCTCTTCTCGGTTCCAAATACTTAAGAAAATTTTATTTCTCGATAACACCGCGGTGGACGAGACGCTGGTATATTGAATAAAGAAGCCTAAATTTCTTGAAATAGCCCCCAAGTATATTTCCGGTGGCAATATCATTTCGGCCGAATAATTCGAGAACTCTTTCACCTTTAGGGTTCCCCAGCGCTGCACGACATCCATTTCGGGCCGAATAAGCAGTTCTTCGTTCCATGAGAGGAAAGAAAAGAAAATAAATAAAAAAAAAATAAGAAATGTTTTTAAGTCAGCACTGCTCAGAGAAGGAAAATCACCGTCCCATTGTAAGAGAGAGAAATGAAATATATATATATATAAATCGACAAACAAACAAAAAAAATAAATCGTAAAAAAAAAAAGACGGAATACCTACCAGATGCTTTTGAGAATTCGGTTCTGATCTAGCTACCAACGAAAAGCACCGATTACTGAATTGCGGAATTTTCCTTCCTTCGGAACAGGCCATTTTTTTTTTAATTCCATTACTCACTTCTTTTCATTGAACATTTTCTTGCAGACGAATAACGCAAAGCTAGATGGGAGTAAATATAAAAAAAAAAGAAAATAGAAAAAAGAATTTTAAGTGTGTGTGAAGAAATTGAAGTTCTTTGAAGGGTATTGGTCAATGAACGGTCAGCATTCGAACTTTTTTTCCTTTTCTTTTATTCTTTTGTGTGAGACCTTCAAAAAAATTTGACGAGTTTTTTTTAAGGATCAGTTAGGGTCACCGTTTAACACACTTTTAGAAAGATTATTGTTTATTTATTCCTTCAACAGCAAACGGCATAAATTTATAAGTGAGAAAGAATGGGTTAGAACTTTACCTAGAAATTGATGAGATCTTGTCAAAACATTTTATGTGTTTATCTTATTTCTTCTTTTTTTCTTGTAAATAGTACATTTTTTAATACATTTGATTTTGACTTGAATAGAAATACAATTTAAAGGTTAAATTAGTTGTATCACAGAAAATCAGTAAATGGCTTTGCAAATGTGATTTAAGAGTGAAGTCTGCATTCAAAAATTTAAGTAACACATAACAGTTTTTATATAGTTTTAAAATGTTTTTTTTAATTTATTTTTTCTTTTCTTGTTTGCTTGAAGGAACTGAGCATAAATAGGGTTCTTGAATTTTTTTTTTATTATATATAAATGCGCCTTAACATTTTTACGTATATTATGAACAGCTCACAGACAGACAATGAAAAGGGATATTACATTGCTTTTTGATACGACATTTGTGTGTTATATGCGAAAGCTTAAAACTCCAACCATGCATCCTGATTGCCAATGCGAGAAGTTTAAAGCATGTTTCAATCGCAATCGAGTCTCCTCATTACTGAAATTGGCTGCATATGAATAACGCCGGCAGATTCCGGGCCTGCATGCCTGAACCACCCTGCACATAGCTTGTACAACTTACTATTGTTCCTTAGTTAGACCGAATTCACAGTATAATCAGTTGAAATTATTGTTCTTCCTTGAATAATTGTAAATCCTGAGAAAATGGTAATTGCAAATGTTTTAGCTGGAGAAACTAAAAGAATTATATTGAAAATTTAAACATATCAGGTATATTCTTTTGTTTAGTTGTCATAAAATATTTATGAGTTCAGAAAACTTATAAAAACATATCACTGTGCTAGTGTAGAAATAATTATTTTGCCATAATTTTTTAAGAAATTAAGTATAAAAGTTACAAGTAAATTAAAAAAATTTGAAATGAAAAAAATTAAACAAAATATGAAATCTATCGATGAAAATGAATTATTTAAAATTTAATGTAAATTTTAATATTAAAATAACTATTTCATATGAAATCATTCGTTTTATGTGTATGTCAAATTTTATTTTGAACGTTATTGTTTATTATTTTTCTGATGCAAAATGATAATTTATTCATTAACTAATTTGTGTTCCTTTCTATTATGTTCATACACCAATAAGCAGTTTAAAAGACAATAATTTTTTATAAATATTATTTTTTTGATTAGTTTTGAAATAAATAAGAGGACAAAAGGTCTAACAATTATATACAAATTATTATCATTGCCATTTTTATGGATCTACTCCTAGTTCTTCCAGAAAAACCCACATACTTCCTGGCCTGAGGTCAATTTATCCATTACCATCAATTCCAACCCACATTCCTCTGCCATGACAAAAGGAGTCTCATCCACACAGAATGCGAATACGATCCCTATATGCCTCCAGTGCGACAGCCACAAAAACCCACATGCACCCCTTACATCCCACCACACCACATAATAAATGAATACCCGATCAACCAATCAGTCACCTGGTTGATCGAAATCATCCATCATGCTGGCGAAGATCCCCCATCATCATCATCATCATTTCCCATTCTCATCCATAGGTAAAACTTCCGCATATCACTCCTCCTGAACAACCCCATCCCTTCCCACTAGGAACGTAATTAATTTCTCGTAACCGACTTATTAAGTCCTCCTATTTCCGCCCAATTCTCTACCTACCCCCCAAGAAATAATTAGTTTAGCTACCGTTTTGAACCGAAAGGGAGGGGGTGGATTTTGAAAGGGAGGGGTGGAATTTTTAATAAAATGAAGAATTGTTGGGGGGAGGGCAAGACAAAGGAAGGGGTGTTAAAGTCTTTGTGTGCCGTTTTTATAAATATATGGTATTATTCTTTGATTAGATTTCACACCTGACCACAATCCATAAAAAAAAAAAAAAATTAAAAAAATTTATAAAAAAACCATGCATGCTTTTTTTTTCTTTCATTTTCTGTCTTAGTATTGATAAAATATTTTTTAATTTGTTGCTGAGGTGTTGTATAGTGGTAAGATTTTCATTTTATTTTGTCGTTGTTTTATTTATTTATTATTATATCACCATGATTTTATTATTAACATTGGTAGGGGTTGGAGGATCTATTTTTTATCGATCATTACTCCATATTTTTTTTTTTTTTTTTGAACCCACTCTCATATAAGAAGCTGGGAAAAAAAGTTTTTTTTATCGCTCGATTTTTTTTTTTTTGTTCTTCCTTTTTATTATATTTTCATTTTTTGGGTTTGTCTTAGCCATTTTTTTTTATTGTATCTGATCACGAAGAAATATTTTTTTTTTTACAAGAAATTTTTGTTTATTTATTTATTATTTCGGTTAGGTCTCTACAAAGATGTCGTATAACTAAATCAACAAGGCTTCTAAAATAAAATAAAAAAAGATTCGAAAGGAACACCAAACGATTTTCTTTTTTTCAGATAAAAAATGTAAATGATGAAGTGAAACGAACTGAGGTCATATTTTGCAGCCTAGTTACACTCAAGAACTTATATTTATTTTTCTTTGTTGAATTCAGTTTTCCTGAAAGTTTTATTTATTTATTTATAAAAATATATATGTTTAACTTGCATATAAAATATTTTAGACCTAAGAACCTTCAGAACTGCTTTCTGCTAAAAGCACGCAACTCACATTAATCTTTAAAACATATAAAGATTTGCAATGTAAGAACTCTTTTTTTTTTTTTCTACTCTATTTATCTCATATACAAAGAGAAAAAAAAATTAAAACATAACTTAGCCAAAAGTATTATTCTTTGAAACAATTTAGCGTAAATCCGACAGATATTGATTTGGCAATAAGACTTCTTTGAGTATTTATAAAAAAAAATAAACATTTCTTTTAATTCTGATGCTAGTGAATTTTATTTTGTCTTAAGATATATTTTTAAAAAAATGTGTTTATCAAAAACAGTCATTATTTACTGTCATCTTTTCTTCATAAGCTGCTTATAAATGTGTTATTAAAAGATTAGAAATCACTTCTAGAATTTAATGACTTACTGGCTGTTACATTTTGGTCGTTTTTTTTACAAAGAGATAAAGACACAAAATGCATAATTTTTGGTTTTAAAAACAGCATTGTTCTAAAATTTATAAAAACATTTAATTCTTAGATGTTTTTATCATTTGTTTTCGGTTTAATTTTGCATAAACATCCAAAAAACTCTCTTGTCAAACATATTTGTAAAACTTCGTTTACTATTTGACTTTAAAAAAATATTGAAGTAGAAATGAAAGAATAAGATAAATAGATATTTCTGCTGTTTTTGTACTAGAAAAATTTCATTCTTTTCTTAAATATTTTTTTAAACGTTCGTAGAAAAAAAGAAATTGAAGAGAAAGGAATTGCTAAAAGAAAAATAAAAATGCATTAATTCTCTTCATATAATAATTTTTTTGTTCTCATAAACATTGTATTAATTAGAATATTTTATACAGATTATTGTCCCGTAAAAAAAAAGTCTTTTTATTTATCTGTTACTTTATTCATCGCATTGACAGCTTTCTAGATAGTGAATATTTTCAACTACTCATTGCCCGTAAAGGGGTTCTTCACCTTTTCATCGCAATGTTTTTCTCCGAACCCTTTGTTGTTGTTGTTATCGCATCCCTCATGGAAGAAGGAAGAGGGGACAACTTCTGTTCTGCACCCGCAGGTAGAAGTCTGACTTCTTTCGTGACGCTCTTACAGTCATAGGAGACCGAGACCTACGGCTTAAAGTGGATTCCGAACCACTACAAACATCCATGGCACCGCCGGGACTCGAAAACCGAAAAACTTGTGGCACCGAGCGACAGAGCGCTAAACACTCGGCCATTCAGACCCCCTCAGAACCCTTTAAATGCATAAAATAAAATAATTAAGCTCTGCTAAATAACAAGTTCTCGGACGGATCCAAGTAATGGATCCCCTGATCCAAGACTATAATGAGCCCTGAGTGGGGCCCTGAGTTTTTCATAAAAGGGAATTAAATCACGACTCAGTTTTCAATGACGAAGTTCTAAACTCCAAATTATGGCCAGAACTAACACACTGAAGATTCGCCACCAGTGCTGGCGATTCATATTAATGAAGAATGCCCAATTTAGCCATTCTGCTATAAGAAGTTTATTGACAGAATCGAAACAGTAGGTCTTCTGAACTCAGATTTGTCCATTGTCTCCTAGAACACTAGGTGAGGACTCTTTTAACTTGTGATCCAATCACTGGAAATCAAAACAGGCCTCATTTATTGTACCATTTAGTACCAGTCAACCTAAATACAGGTCTAACCATTCTGTTATTAATACCCCAACTGTGCATCATAATTGTCAGAGACATCTCAGCGCACTGTGGACCAGGGAACACAATAAGATATTAAACCCTTTATATAGTTATAAATTTGTTTATTTATTAAGATTTCTATTAAATGCCTATGTAGTAACAGCTTGCTACAATGGTGGGTCTTTGTTTCATTTGTGAATGGCACAAACAGTTCATCAATGGGCAATGGTGAAAAGACGTCGAATCTGTGACGATTGGGAGAAAAATCGATAAACTCCTACCAAATAACCTAACTATTGAAATGAAACGCTTATTTATGCTTTTACAATCACTTTTGATTCATCTAGTTTTCTGGAGGTAGTGATTTCTGTATTCATCTAGAGATCTCCTGCAGATTAGCTTACGAATCGGACATTTCTTCCCATTGGAGAAAATGTCTGATGGTAACAGATGTTTTGGAAACCATAAGAATGAATTCCATGTTATTGTGGCTTATTGAAAGTACTGTTCCCAATCTGGGATTATTATTCTCAAAGCTATCAACAAAGCGCCTAGAACGTGACTTCCTTATGTCTCCTCCAATTTATTACTTTTGTTCTGCTTCCACCACTATCTTCTGATCCTTCAAGCCAAAAAGCAAAAGCAAAATCAAAGCCTATCTACAGATTTCTTGCACAAACGAACCAGCCAAAACGAAAAGAAATCTCTAAACAAATGATCATATCTCCAGCCTTATTTAATAACAGCCCGACTTCTGCTCTCATAACAGGGACGTCTAATCCGAGTGGACTTGCACTCGAACATAAAGAACTTTTTTGGTGGAAGGTTTTTAGAACAGGACACATCTCGAGCGGGAATTAATGTCATTGCCACCACCCACAATGATATTACGGGGAAATGGGGGGCCGGACAGATTCCATTTCGGACGGATCCATTATTAGCTTTTGGATGCCGCCCAGAGCACGGAGCCTGCTTTGATCTTGCAAAATTAATACCCTACGTGCCTCGCTGCCTCTTCTAAAGCAGGGCAATTAAGTTTATATCTTTGTAGAAGCTGGCCTGTTTTAGTGTCGCGAGAATGTATCGAGATGATAATGCAGAAAATAATGCCCAGTAAATGTATTGTGAGATGCTGGGGTTGTGATTAATGCTTTTCTTAGAGTAAGAGGTGTTGTTTCGCTTAATGTTATTCAGAGATGTAAAAAGTTCAAAAAATTTGTAATACTCAGTGCTTTTTCTTATCTTTAGAATCCTTAAATGATCATTTTGTTTTCATGAAAACTAACGATAGTATATACGAAAATAATAAATCAACAGCAATACAAGATTCCAAACTAAAAGAATCAAGCTTTTAATAAACATAAACCTATGTTTCCATTTAATGTAATTTTTAATTTAAATATTTTTGGTTTATTTAATTTATAACACAATAATAATAAAAACATTTTCTAGATTATGTAAAACATTTTTAACTGCAACTGTACCCCTTTTTCAATCCGTAGTTTAGTATATCGGGTTATTTTTATATTATTTTTTATAATTCTCATAATTTAAACTGCTTGGACTTACAATGTTTATACATTTTTTAACAATTTCATATGTGATGAGAAAAAACAATAACAAAATTAAATTGTATGTTAAAAATACTTTGATATCATTTTATATTCATGCAAAGAGGTGTGTGCAAATGAAAAAAATTTAAAACTACATTTTCTTTCCGACTTTCTAACTGCGATATAAATATTTACAATATTATATGTTTTTAAAAAGATTAAGCTCGCTAAAATAGCGCATGTTTCTTAGATCAAATACCTTCAAGTTTAAAGAACAATATATATATATATATATATATATATATACATCAGATGTATAAACGATATGATTATATCTTTCTCGGCTTTAGCAATATTTCAAAGATGCAACAGTCCTTAAGAGAATAAATATAGATTTTCTAAAAACTCTTTTTATCTTTTATTTACTTGATTCTTCTTTTTTAATTTTTTTTTGAAACTGAAATAAAACATAGTGGCGTCAAACATTTCATTATATAAAAACAGCTGTTTGATAAAGGAACATTTTTAATTGAATATGCAAAAAAAAGAAGTTAAAATAAACCTCAAAATCAAAATTTCCCATCTACGTCATAAGTCAAATTCAGAAGTCGTTTTAAAAAGTTTTGCAGACCAAACCTCCATTAATCTCTTTCGTAAGAAAAATACCTTTTAATAGTAGTCTTTCAATAGAGCTATTTTAAACCGTAACTTTATAATTAAATTTAACTGATACATAAGATGTTTCCACCGTCAGTATGGAAAAAAATTATCTGAGTATAATAATCTCTTTCTTAACTCATCTTTTCAACAGCTAACACTGCTTATTTTGACTTCTAAATAAACAACATTTATATTTAATTTTCCTGTCTTTTTTTCTGATAAGAAATAATAGTAATCCGATATTTGTTTTAACAAAAAATTCTTCACACCACAAGTTCGTTTTTCTGCAATTCTTCATCAGAATGAAAGATAGTCTGCATTAGCAAATTTGCTTTTTTTTTCCTTTTGCTGGGTTTCTCTTTAAAATGTGAAGTGCGTCTTTGTTTCAACAGAATACTTAATGATATTTATAATTTTAAGATTATTTGATCCATGAAATGATTTATTATACATCAGAATTTGGGAAACGCTGTGGATAAGAAAAACCTGATATTTTTTAAGTTATCTCAGTTGAAAACTATTTGTTTATCCAGAAACTTTTTAAGGATTTTAATATAATTAATCGTGTATCAAAAATATATGTAAACTTCAAAATCACTATTATTTATGGAAAATATCTTGCTCACCGTTATAAGATTTCCTCAACAATTATCTTTTTCACATTTACTTCCAAAAGAACCATCAAGATAGAGGTATATGAAGGCTAACGCTGCCAAAATGTCTCAATAATGTCAAACCGTCTGCCTGTTATCTTTTTTACATGTAAACTCAAACTTGAATATTAATCCCAATAAGATTTTAAATTATGATTTATGATCGTTCTATTTGATTATAGACTATAAAATTTTTCTCACTTTTCTGTCTTAAATTCATAATTGACGAATTCTTTTATTTCTTAATGTACCTTCCTGTTGAAAGTGCTTCATAACGCAGTACTTCTCAATTATTGAAATTTGAAATGTATCAAACGATCCTTATGTTCAAAACATGAGCCAGCTAACTCGTTTCTTATTCCTTTATCAACATTTTCACAGTTTCACTTTTCTTCTACGACATATTTTTTCTTATTTTCAACAACAGAAATATTCTACCGCATCTCTATCCTTGAGAAATATCCTCCAAGTCACATCCCATTTAATCTACAAACACCTATCTCCCTCAAGTTAGAAACAATACAAGATTTTGTGGTGGATCTAGCCAGTTATGTGTCCCGAAGTTCTGTGATATGCAACTCTTCTGAAATGAAATAATTATTATGCATTCCATCTGTAAATATTATTAGCTTTTATTTCTCTAAGCAGCCTTCAAGTGGTCTTCTATCAAGCTAGATCATAGGTTGTTAATTTGTTGTTGATGATGAACATATATCGAATTACCTATTCATATGTCCCTCCCTAACAATATTCTTCTTTTTCATTTTAAAATACCTCATCTGCAAATATTTGGAGATGAAGTGTGAGTGGGCTAAAATAATTGTCTTTTTTCTTTCAAAAAAACTTTTTTTTTAATGGAATTCATTTCACAAATACGAATGTGAAAGCGAAATTTTAATAAATCCATTATAACCAGCCTTGACTCAGGATCGAGTGATTATACGAGTCAGTTATTGGAGAATAGAGACAAATCCCGATTTCAACATTCGTTACTGCCATTACTTTGAACAAGATGTATTGAGAGAGATGAAACGGGAATTACTCTAAAAAGTTCTTTTAGAATGTATTATTGATCTTCATGTCAGCCCTAAGAAACAATCTTTAGTCATGAAAACAGTGTTGATTAGAAGTAAAAATAATCCAAATCTCTCCACAAATAAATAAATAAAAAATGAAATAAAAAAAATTCCAAAAAAAAATGTTATTAAAATTATTATTAATAATGAAAATATTTTTCAGAATATTTTTCATTGAACATAAATATATTATTTATTGAGCTATAAACAGTTGTTGAAATCATAATATAAAGGTTTAAAACATAAATATCAGATTAATGGTCAGATAAATACACAGGTTCTAGTTGGGAGCTTTTTTTTTATGTTGGATCCAGTCATGATGTTTTGATTTTAAAATAAGTTATTATTTTTTTAATAATCGCGGTTAAATTGCAGCTGGAATTTAAACAATTCACACACATATATTCACTGCTATAATAATTTCAGCATAAATAACAACACGTCACGATTCATGTGAATTTCAGATAAATAATGGCGACATTGTATTCTCTGTACAAAAGAATATTTCCCTCTAACACCGTCTTAAGGTAGCGGGAAGGAAATCACATACTTCCAACGCGCAATTACCCCCTAAATTAGCCCTGAATTGCGCCCTCTTTAAGTCTGGTAATCTTGGCGGGTCTAATTACCCTCAAATCTGATTTATTCACGCTTCCCTCAAGTTTAATTTTCCTGAGTGAGACACTGCTCTTGGTCTTTAGCTAAATTCCAGCCGCTCTACCAATAATCCGAGCACTTTTAATTAGGAAGATGGAAGGACTTTGGTGAAGAATTTATGCTGGAAATCTGGGTATACTCAGGAGATTCATTGGAAAAGATGCTTTAGAATGAATATAAAGGTTCGTTGAAAATCATGTTTGTTGTGGTTACAAAATTCTCGTTAATATTATATTTTTAACCATACCATGCTATACGTTTTATACAATAATAGCAATGTTAACAATTCATTCTACAAAGGAAAATGTTAAAGACATCGAAATGCTATGAAATTCAATTTTTGTAATTTATAACCACATGTACTGATATTTGACGCCCTGTTTTTCGTTTCTTTTGTTGAAATATTCTATGAAATCAGAGGAAATATTGCCAAATCTATTTTATCCTTCTTTGGTGTAGTTGCATGTATTAATAAGGAAATGTGACATACATAATTAGATGAAATGGATTGTTTTTATTCCGTTTTAGAACTTTTGGTTCAAAATATCCCTATTCAATCATCTGCATTTTTTAGTGAGGAAAATGAGCATCCATAGGGGTCTGAGACTATTTTGCGACTGTTTTCATGGATAGTGAAGTAAAAAGAATCCATATTTCTGTAAAATTGAAATTATTTCGGAAATCATAAGAAAATATTTTTCTAATGTAATATCTGTCAATTTTGGAAAAAACCCGTTATATTTGGTTTTGGAAATATAGTAAGTAGGTAGATTATTCAGAAGTAGACATCAAAATGATCCTATGAGTATGTTAACATCGATAAAAACGTGAATTGACCTTCAACATCCACCTTCTATCCTTTTTGTTTTTTTGGTCAATTAACATGGTATATGTTCATGAAATAAATAATTTCAGATTCAGTCCTATGTCTCTCTTAATTAGATACTTATATGAAGTATAATTTTTATTTAAACTTGCATTCGTATTATCCTTTTGAAAAATGTAAAATAATAAATATTCTGTCCCTCAAAAGTATCGACAAGGATCACTTACTTAAAATTAAATATTGGATGATTTTCAGCAATAATTTTACTATAATCAACTTGGTTGGACGGGAGTTTTCTTTTCAAACTTCTCCGGACGTTTCAAACTTCTTTGCAATGAGATTAATATTTCGTTGGGCAAACTTTGGTCATGAGTGAAACCACAATTTGGTAGGAGCACTTCCAGAGTAGAAATCAAGAGACCTGTTTCTCTACCTACTTTTTAAGATTCAATGAAGAGAGTCACTTAAATATTTAAGATGCAAATAACCAGACTAGGCAGCATTTCACTCATTTCAGATTTTGGAACAAAACCCCTTCAGTTCACAAGCACAACGAGTTAACCACCGGGTTACTCCAGGATCTTTCACTCACTTAAAAAAATTGGTGTTTTGTTGCTTTTATAAGAAAAATACAATTTTAAAAATTGAATTATTCCACTTTTTCTGTCGAAATTCGCTTCAATAAAAGTCATTCTTTTACACCCACTTGAACTCGGAAAAA
The DNA here is from genome assembly GCA_021605095.1 of Caerostris extrusa. Taxonomy (NCBI): domain Eukaryota; kingdom Metazoa; phylum Arthropoda; class Arachnida; order Araneae; family Araneidae; genus Caerostris; species Caerostris extrusa. Next base: position 15,643 of record BPLR01010132.1, read on the forward strand.
GATCAAATGTAAAATATTTCCGAATAAAAATTTATAAAAAAAAAAAAAGAAAGATAATCCTTAACTTTTCTCAACATTATTTACATCCACCTCTTCGCACTGGAAACGAAAACCCGAACTTTTATCCAGCCAGAAAGCAGGAAAAATGAATAAATAAAATAAAATAAAAACAATTTAGAATACAAACTTCCCGAATCTGTTTGCAATTTGAACATGCTGCCCTTTTGCATTTTGGTGGGATGAAACTAAAAACTCCGTCTGGCATTTTCTTCTCTACCTTAACCCCCTCTCAGAAGAAAAAAATAACAAAAGCAACCTTCCTTTCCCCCTTATGCGTTGCCTTTTTCTCTCCCAAAAAAGTAGGATCCGGAAAACAACTCCGTTCCAGAAAATAGAGTCTTTTCCTTTTGTTGCTTTTTGAGTGCTCATGGAATAAATGGACTTCTTTAAAAAGTTGCAGGTTCTACAATTGAATGCGTATTTTTATGCTACGGATTTAGTATGGAGAAGGGGGATGGGGGGTTACTTTACCACTCTGAGAACTTCTTATGAAATTCTGATAGCTTGTTGTGAGTGCCTTATGCAAAATCGACAGGCGGCGCTGTTTGTAATTCATGCATATTTCAGTGCATTATTTTATTTTGTAGTTTAAAGAAAAATTTTATTGCGCTCTCTTGAAGAAGGTACTCAATTCAAGTAAAATATACACAGTATATCGAACTTATATTCTTGTAAGCAAATATAAAAAAAAATAAAAAATGTAAAGCAAATATACTTTTTTAAAGCGGAAACGTAAGATTTGATCGTTCACGAATTGAAATAAATGTTAGAACATCGTCCAAATCAAATGAGACTCTAAATACTATATAAGCACCATCCTAAAATATTTTTTTTTTTAGTTTTTATTCCTTTACTTAAAAAAAAGTTGAGTAATATTTATTTGTTATTAAATGGTGTAATTTCGTGTTTGAAAAAAATATTTCAAAATTCCTTTTTATGTAAATATCATTTTTAATAATCATAAAAGTGTTACTTTGCTTAAAAATTATGTATATTAAATTCAATTCATAAGAATGATTTTACCACTTTAGAAAATAAGTGTTCGTTTTTATATATAATTTTCAAGTAAATTGTAAAACAATTTCGTTACACAAAATATGACCTTGATTTTTTCTAATTGGATTCTAATTAGAAATTTTTTCGTAAATTGAAAAGTTTTTCCGTTCATTGAATATTTTTAAACCTAAAAAGTAGCAATTTTACATTAATCTATTTCATTTTATTTATGTTTAATATTTCTCTTAAAGCTTTAAAAATGATTATACTAAAAGAAACCTTACTGGGTCGCTTAAAATAAAGAAAACTGAAATTTTCTATTCCTTACAAGAATGGATTTTGAATAATTATACTCAAGCCAGACATGACAGAGTGTACACATTACGATTACTATTCATTTGCTGTTCATTTAAATTCATAATAAAGATATTTATTAGAACTTTAATCTAGCATTCCTTTAACGCTAATTCTAAAATGTTTTGTAATACAACAAATGGTTAAATAACAAATTAATTAAATTAATCAATAATATGGAATATTTTTAACATGATTCTTTGTTAACATATTTAGAATACATTAAAAGTTTAGGAGATTTTATTCAACATTAATATATAGTAGATTTTGAAATTTTATATTAGAAAATTGGGTTTATGTAACAGAATATTTTATTAAAATTGACAGGATTTAAAAATTTTCAAATTATGTAGTTTTAATATTTAAATTCTATTTTAATTCAGTTTCTAAGATATACTCATATAGAACATAATATACTAAAATATCTACTCATAACTTAGCATTTTAAAAATTAAGCTTTTATACAGTTTTTTTTTTTTTTTTTTTTCCTTTTATTAGCAATGCTATTATTTTAGAAAAAATATATTTTACAAACACAATCAGTTAATTTACATAATTTTACTCAATCTAAGTAGTAAAATTATATTTTACAGTTTGTATGATGAGAATAGACACCATTGAATATGTTAACAAATTTTCTTATCCAGTTATAATGCTCCAATAAATAATAAGAATATGAGTTTTCTTGTGTCATTTCTAAAACTTAACTGTATACGAAATTTCAGAATATTTACAAACATTCTTAATTAAGTGATAATCGTTTTTATTAATTGAATAACAAATTCTAATATTTTTTTCTCTCTTCTTAAGGAAAAAAAAAGAAATTAAGACATTAGATATGTTTTCTTAAGAAATTGCCAAGAATGATTTATAACATATTTGCTTTGGCGACTGGGCAAAATAAACGAAAAAAAAAAAAAAAAATTTTTTTTCTTTTCCTATCTACTGCAAGAAAACCCTTTTTTTTCTTCCACCAAATCATCTTTTTCCAAAGAAATTATCTCCAAATTCACTTTTATGTGTTCTGTCTATTCTCTGTACAAATATGACATAAATGTGGTTGAATACTTGGAAAAAGAAATGATAGTAGGTCCCCGTGTAGAAATTAAATTATGTTAAATCAATTGTTCCAAACGCTCAGGAACGATTGAAAAAAAAACATAATTACTTACAAAAATAAATTAGCAGATCAATATTTTTCTATGTCAACAATAAGTAATTAATTTTCTAAGCGGCAGCTGGCAAAATGACAGTATGAGTTGGTGGAACTCCTTCGCAAAGAAATTAGATTAAGTGATTTTTTTTTATTGGGGTATTCTAAACAAACACTACCTCAATAATGAATTGAATAAGAAGAAATTGCTTGAAAAAGTTTTTAAAAAAATCTAAAGATATAATCGAAGATAAAATAAATGTGTGATGGTGATGATGATAATTATAAGGTTTTTTTTTTTATTCACCTGTGAAGAAAGAAATTTAATTAAAAGTTACTTAAAACAATCGGAAAAGTTCAGAGTTTATTTATTAAATCAATATCAAAATAAGGTAGGTCCCTTACTGGGCGTTTTTTTTTTTATTTATTTATTTTTTTTTTTTTTTTATTTTTGTAATTTCATTTATTCAATTTTTGCAATAAATGGTACTTTGTTTATTGAAATTTATCTACGAATATTAATTAGATTCCAAAAAAATAAGCTTCTCAATAACTCTTATATTGCTAAATGAAAAATTTGGTTAAATAAATAAAGTGATTAATATAACTTTACTTAAGTACTATTATAGTTTTTTAATTTAGTATTATTTTAATAAATTCTTACAAAAAAGAGTTAATAAAATTCCTTTTTTTTTTCTGGTAAAGTATTTCAGAAATTAAGTTTAAACAAAGTGGATTTTAAAACTATTTGATAATCTTAATTTGCTTCATTTGATAAGTAAATTATTTGATTCGATACTTAGGATTTACAGTTACAGCTGGCTGCTTAAAATGATTCATAGAAATTCTTCTAATTTTAATTACTTGTTAAAACAATTTCAAAAGTTTGTTTACCAGTTTATAGTAGTATTAGAGAATGTATATTCTCAGTACTCAGAGCACATCTTCTAGGCTTACAAGAAATCAATGCTTCCATGACGCCAATCATTTCGTGATGTCACGTAGGTATTATAGGCCTCTGCAATTTTCTTTTCATTTGCGATGACTTCTTGGCAATTAATTTCTTCACCAATAATCAACAGGGGTCAATAGCTTTTCATTCAGAACTGTTACCAGGTTTGAACTGAACCAAAGGTTTTTAATGCGCTCTTTAGGCTGATATTCTTTAATCAAAACAAATAATCATCATGATTTTTAATCTGAATGCGCTAAAATGTAACGTTCGCAAAATGAACAACTTGTGTGATATACAACACCTCAATGGCATGGTGCCGAATCGTACTGAAAGATGTAACACCGTGGTGTTAACTAATAAGAGCATCATCCTTCGGCATTCAAAATTTTCCAACAGAACGCCTTTTCCAACTCCTTCATCAGAAATGCAACCCAAGATCCTCTGGGAAACTTGACAATATTCTGAGTTCCTTCTGAAAAAGATTCCTTTTGTCTGCGCTGAACATATAACATTCCATCAGAATACTGCATTTAGTCTCAACTGAAAAAAACACTTTTAGCGTGATGACCACTGAAGATGCACTTTTGCCCACAGAGTCCGAAAACAAGGTAACCTTTTATTTAGTCCAGAGATTATTTTTCGTGGGGTTTCCTCTCAAGCCACAATCGGACATCCATCTTCTCCTGTTGGTAACAACACCTAATTCAATTCGGCAATCCAGTTATGATTTAGCTACAATTTCTGATAGAAATCCTCTTCATATGAACATGCTGTCTTTAAATATATGACATTCTGTGTTTTCAAACTCTAGATTTTCCTTTCGTGTTACCAATTTCATGCTGATTCTTCAGCTGTCTTGGGATGATGGTATGATGGCTCTGTAAATTTTGGCCAATTTCCCGCACTGAATAAACTTTTTTGTGCAGGTCAATTGTCACACTTTTCTTACAAGTTGTTAGTTAAAGCATTCGTAGTTATCATTCGTAGCAAACAGACAAGAACGATTGCTTTATGCTTTATCGTCTTTTTATATACAGACACACGCACTCACTCAAATAATGCTGCAATAGCAAAAACGGTGACGTTCCTGTTGAATACCGATCAAAATTATTTTCTTTTCAATAGGGCCCTATTTAAATTTATAATGTCATTATTTCTAAAAATTGTAAATTATATGTTTCAGTTGGCACACAACTACACTTACGTTAAAACATTTTCTAAACATTTAATATTTTAAATTGATGATGCTGAATGAAAATCACCATCTGGCAATTTAAATTGGTGAATCTTAAAGCCCATTATCCCTCTTTGCACAGACTCGTTGCAGTCACACACTAATGAGTGATACATATAAGCACTTCCAAAACCATTACACAGAACGCCATTTTCTTCCCTTTGTTAAATGCAGAAACCCTCGCAACATTTTACGACGTTTCCCTAAAACTCCCTCGCTGAATCCCCATCCCTTTGGAATAATAATAAGAAGAGAAAGAACACAGGCATTGTGACGTGCAACAACAAGACACACGCAGCTGCAACTGCAGAGAAAACCAGCGCCAGAAAATCCGGCGCGATATGCGGAATCCATCAAGCGTAAAACTCAAATGGCTTTCGCATCTCGTAAAAATAATGAAATCACGGAATAATGGAATTGCGAAAATTCAGCAGCTCGTCTCCGCGCCACAGCCGAAGAATAACAAGGGCGGCGAAAAATAATCACATAAACCGTCCTCCTTTTAACCGCATTAACCGGCATAAATCGTCCGGAACGAATCTTTTATTGCCAAAAACATCATCTTGAGGGCACCATTGTAAAATGGCGAATCGATGGCCCGCGGTTCCTCCTAGAAGGAGCTATGTCTCAATTATAATCCATCAACGGATTTGCAGAGGGATATGTCGAAGACAAAAAAGGGGAGGAGGGAAAAAAAGTGATGTTGTCGAGACGTGGAGGCTCTAATTGCATTAAGATTTAGGGATCAAAGGGAATTTGCGTCTAGAAACCATCATGGGGTGGTGGAAAAAAAAGGGTGTTTTTTTTCCTTTTATTTCTTAATGACGTCTCTCTGAAAAATTGGAACTGAGTATTGACAGGTTCAAAAGGGATAAACCAACAATGGATGAAAGACTATGAGGTAAAAAAAAATTATAACTGTTAAGTAATTTGAGGAAAAATGTATTTTTAGTAAGCTCAAAATTTCTACTAAGTGAAAAAAAGGCATCACAGAAAATGTTTTTGCTGTTATTTAGTTTATTTACAAATTTACAAAACAGAGTAGTGTTTCAAATAAATCTCCAATAAAACTCAAAATTTCCACTAAATTAAAAGGAACTGCATCACAGCAAATGTTTCTACTGTATTTAGTTTATTTACAAATTTACAAAATAGAGTAGTGTTTCAAATAAATCTCAGCTAGAAATATGCAACAGAAACAAAGTAAAGTTTTGAACTGTTTGTAACTATAGAAATCTTTGTGTTTATTAATGTGTGAAAATTAAATAAGACATAGTTAAGCATTTGTATAAGTTTCCATTGTTTTCGAATTTCCTTTTCGCCAATTTGAGAATAAATACATGATCTGAATTATTTATTTATTGCAAAAATATTTCAGTTTGGAATGAATCTGTCTGAAACGCATCTGTTTCTAGAAATCTGCCTAAAAAGGCCATTTACAATGAATTAGAACAACGATCAAATGGCATGAAAATAAGTCATTTAGGAATTTTAAACAAAATAGTTAATGCATGCCAATATTACTACTTTCCTGTGAACTTAAATTTATCAGTATTTTATAGGATTCATTTCTTTCCTTTTCGGGGCCTGATGGCCGAATGGCTAGCGCTCTGGCGTTCGGTACCACAGATATCGGGTTCAAATCCCGGCTTTGCCCATGGGTGTTGTAGTGGTTTGGAATCCACTTTAAACCGTAGGTCCCGGTCCTAAGAGGATCGTAGAGCGCTGCGGGGGCATTGTTACTCCACGTCCGTGGCTTACCATCAAGTTACACGCGTCCCCTGGGTAATGCAAAGTGAGTAACATCGGTGCAGCCCTTATGGCAAAGATCACGGTCTATTTGCCAGCTGCATTAGAAGAAGATTTCTTTCCTTTTCAATAGTATATTTCATCTTTAAAATAAGAGGTGAAAGTAATAAGTTCTTCTCATTTGTTCCGAATCAATGATCAGATTTTACCGCAGGCGCAAATTTTAAAGAAATAATAAGTTGCAATTATAAGTCAGTGATGATAACTAGTTGCAAGGCATGCTATCAGATGGTATACCTTACTGCGAATTCACTGCTGTGAAAGCGATTAATTTCTCTGATGGTGAGAATAATTGGTACTAGAATCACACATTGGCACTAGAATTACACATTTTAGCACATATTGTGTACCAAACATTGGCACTAGAATTACCAGATGGCAGGTTTTGGGGGTTTCTCTAATACTACACAAATTGAAGGCATCTTGAAAATAATAGTATTAATCATTATATCTCGCCTACAACTTTATGAGCCAACAAGTTGCCGCATTTTTTAGGATCTCATGAATCACTAAATTCGTGATTTTAAATCCTACAGACCATTAATGTAACTTTTTAAAAAATAAATACATTTGTAAAATAATTATTAGAAAGTCTCCATTTTATTAATATGAGTTACGTCTATTATTTAAATTTAACAAAATTATGAGTGCGTTTTTTTTTGGTAAAATAATTTCAATTTATATTACTATTACTTTTTTTAATGGTATATTTTTTTCTTACTTACTTGAAAGAAGATAATAATCACGTTACAGGCTTATTTACTTGTCTGCTTGTTTGCTTGAACAAAATTAAGCTGTCGCATACTTTATTGAACGGACTCTTCACTAGAGTCCAGTTTATTTCGTATATTTAACGAAATTTAAAGGTGAAAATTGTCAAACAAGTTATAAAAATTTTCTATATCATACTAGTTTTGGTTTTATTATCAATAAAAATCACAGATGTAATTAATATTCAAATTTGGGTTAAGATAATCAAAAATGTTTTGTTTACTACTGGTTAGTGACGAAGGACGAAGATGGACACGCATAACTGATGAACACTATCATAAAGACATCGTGACCAGATTATAGAAAGGATAATAAAGCAAGTATATTCCTACATTGAAACAAAAATAAATTGTTTTTGGAAATGAACATTTACAATATTTGCATTTTTATGGAGAATTTTTTCAATTGATATTGATAATTAAAACTCGACAGTTTCTTACAAAGCATTGATTTTCACAATCATTATATTTAGTTATATTTAACTATGGACATTTATTATTATAAGCCCATAAAACTTGAAAATTTTTACAATTTCGTTAAAATTATGAGGTAAAAACAAGTTTGACTTAGTAACATATGTTTCGCGTTCTATGAATTAATAATAAATGTTCATGGATAAAATAAAGACATTCTGAAAATTCCATCTCAATTCAAAATGGGCCATTCTAATTATTGGATTTGATTGGTTGGCAATTCAAAAGACGCGCGAATGCCAAAAAACACTTTTGTCGTTATATATATATATATATATATATACATATGAAGCTAAAATTAAAACTCTTATACTCTAAGTCACGAAATATAAGATTATCTAAAGAGAAAAAGCAAACGATCAACCCACGCCAAGGGAGACACAATCAGCAAATAAAAATTAACTTCCAACCCAAAACTCACTTGGAGACTTACGGCCTAAGGCTCCTCGCTCTTAAAATCCCATAAATATATAGATAGACGCTCAGAGAAACTGAAGAGATAAAAAAAAATACTGAAAAAAAGAGAGAAGAAAACCGTTAAAGCTAGAAGCGGATCAACTAAGCCCTCGCAGCCTTTACATGGTTTCATATTCCTTCCCTCCAGGGGTCACTGTCGTCAGCAGAATCAATCCTCTAGTGAAAAGAGAAGCCTTTAAGCTTTTCGAATTCTCTTTTAGAGAGAGGACATTTTGTTTACTTTCAGTGTTTATGTTTTTGATTTGTTTTCTTCGAGCAGTAGTATCCTGCTTGTGGAAAAAGAAGAAGAGAAAAAAAAATGGAGAATTTCTTAAAGATGAGCAGAGTGCGTCATGATCTGTTCCGTTGCGACAATAGCTTAGAAATCCAGAAAATTTCCTTTCCAGCCGAATTCAGAAACGGGGGTCTTCTTGTCTCTTCCACTGCAAATGAAGCGGGAAGTTTGCAGATGGCTTTAAGGGATCAGAGAGGAATTCGCGTTTTCTGGAGGGCCTGTGATGGAAGGAAATTGTTTTCGAATGCTCGTTCGCTCAGAAATTTATTTCTGGCCGTAAAATCAATATGGCCTCCAACTAAAACAAATGCCTCAACCTAAATATTAATTGATTCTTTTTCTTTTCTCCTGATGTGTTCTTCTATCTAGCAGTGAATAAGGGTCCAAAGTAATATGACAGAAATACCTTGTTAATAAAATTTTTAAATTAAAATATAAAAATTATTTGAAATGCATATTATTTAATTTTCAAGAAAAGAATTTTAAGCGAGATAACATGATATAAATGATTGGAAAAAGATATTACAGTTAGAGACCTTGCAGATGTTATTGGAATTTCAAAAGGATCGGTCAATTCCATTTTGGGCCTCAAATGCATCAAATCTCAATTTGTACCGAAAACACTGAATACGCCAGCTCCCACTGCATTGATCTTCGTGACTTTTTCAATAAAAATGAAACCCATATCGTTCCACAACCACCATCTTCACGCCGTGCGACTCAAAAAGACCACACCGGTGATACCATTTTGAGTCGATTGAAGAGATTCAATGTGAATCGCCGCGCGCTTTGAAGGTCATCCCTGCCAACGACTTTTTAGTATACATTGAGGATTGGAAAAAAGTTGGCATAAGCCCATTGTGTCCGGAAGGGATTACTGCGAAGGCGATGAAATAAATTTGGAAGAATAAATAAAGAATTTTGAAAAAAAAAATTATTGGTCTTACTTGTTGGACACAGTAGTACATTTATATATATTGCAAAACTCATCCACCAAGGAATGGAGGGAGAAAAAATGCTTTCAGGCGTACTTCTAAAGATACGTCCTCTAATCTCCATGCTGTGTAGAAAAAAAACCCAGAAACCTTCTCCCAGGCAATCTCATTGTCGATAAAACATGTTTACAGTCATATTCTCCTCGTTTCTGAAACACACCAGCGATATTCGAACCTTCGTTCTTTTGTACTCTCACTTGCAAGGATTATATCTGTACTACAAGTTAAACAGTTTATTGAGCGTTTTCTTGCTTCTTCATAAATAGAATTAAAAAAGATTATTAATTTAGTAAAATAATTTTTAACTACATTTTCATAAAACGATTGTGACGAAAAACATATATCATTTTATCTAATCATTAATCATCTAATCAAGTTTCAATTATTTTATTACATTATACTTAGCAAATAAATCAATTCATTTTAAATTCTAAGGTAACCTTGTTTCAAGTACTTAATTAGATTTTGTACGATTAATTTAACAGAATTAAATGAATTTTCAAGTTTTAGAGCCCTCATATCTTCAAATTTAGGATTCTGCATTGTTTTATAATCTTAAAAGTACTAGCTCTAATTCCATCTCTATGGGTCTTAATTTATTGCAGATAAATTTTTGAATGTTTTCCTTATTGCTTTTTAAATTTTATTTTTGTACTTTTTCATTATGATTCAAAAGTTTTCGATTAAATGATATTTTTATACATTGTGTCATTAATATTTTGAAAGTTTTCAATTATTATTTTTTTTTTAATTTTTTTTCGATGTAACATTCGCGTTTTAGGGTATGATATGTTCTCAGTTTCGTGATTTAAATTATACTAAATTTTTTTATCTCTTACGATAAGTAGAATTTTAAGGTATTCTGTTAAATTCTAACCGCAAAATATTGAGCATTTAAATTTTTCTAAGGTAAAAAATATGTATTTAATTCCAACTGAAGAAAATAAATTAGAAAACATATTCAGAAAAGTGTTTTTGTGATATTTCTGAGATATGTTTAATAACGTATTTTAAAGATTTCATTTTCAATTTCCTCAATTGAAGAATATTTTGAATACATCTCCATATTTGTTTGATGATAAAAGCATTTATACTTTATAAGTAAACACATATGATTCAACAGTATTTTGTTACGCATAAAAAACAAAAACAAAAAAAGAGAAACGAATGCTGTCTTTTATAACTGTCTTGGAAAAACAAAGAAATAAAACTTATTCATATCTCCTGATCATGTGACTGCTTTCAATTATGTTGCCATTCACATCGAAATAAACTCACGAATCCCGTCAAAACATGCCACAAGTCTCTGTTATTTTACACGTTCTGATCTATCTCAATTTTTAAAAAAAAAAAGAAAAAAAGGGCAACACAAAAGAACAGGCAACTGCGATAGTAGTAGTCCCAATAAAAAATGTACAAAGGAGCAAAAAAAAAAAAAATAAAAAGCAATGATAAATAATATTATAAAACAAGAAATAAAAAGAGGAAAAAGCACGGTGGGTCCGTCAATCATTTTGACATTACTAGGATCTCAGTTCGAGCCTGGTACTTATTAAAATCTCTTCCGCACACCAAGAGGAGGGGAAGAGAGAGACGATGCAAAGCGCCGGGGAGGAAAAAAAAACGTACTTTCTGCATTACCTTCTTCTACTAGCTGTAGTAATCAAATTTCTTTTCCTTGAAAAGAGCCTAAAAGCATTCTAAAAACGAAAGTGAGGGCATATAGGGGCTAAAAGAAGCGAGAATGAAAGCGGACAGTTTCTGGCCAAGATAAAAAAAAATGACTCGAAGGAACCAGAAAAAAAAAAAAAAAAAAATTGCAGTATTAGAGCTGGCACTGCCTTTATTATTTTTTATTGTTGTTATTATTATTTTATTTTTTTCAGTTACTTGCTCCCCCTGTTGCCACTTTTGCGCCACATTGTAATGGTTTTATAATTTTCTGCCATCCAATGAAGAACGTGTCCCCGAAAAACAAAAGGCTGGGAAAAAAGCAGTTTTTCGGGGGACACAATGAAATTCCTTTTAGGGGTGGTTTGTATGCAACGTGTTGAATACGGGATGCGTTTAGGAGATATTTTTCGGAAGAAAAAAGGTTCACAAGTGTACACGAGTGAAATTCAAATAACAAAAAATAAAAAAAAAAAGTAGTGATATATTTTTACTTTGTTGAGAAAAGTTGAGCGTGCCGGGTTATAAAGTCCCTTTTCTTTGGTAGGTTTGGTTGATAGTCGTATGTAAATGCAGATAAGTAAAAAAAGGAAAACGTTTTTATGTGCTTAACTTTATGAAGAAAAAAAGATTTGCTTTTTTATACTGAGTGGTTTAGATATAATTATTTTTCACTTTTAATGACTCCACAACAGATAAGTAGACGACTAGACACAGAAATTTATACGCAGAAAATTTTATTTTGTTGACATATCAATTATAATTAATGAGACAAATTGATTTTTGTAAAAATGTATTGATTTTATATAGTGGTTGAAAAATATCTTAAATGTCTCACAAAAAAATATTTTACTATTTAAAATTTTTGCTTTGAAAATCTGGACATTTAACCTGATTTTATTTTGGAATGTTAACTATATAGCGAATTCAACATCAAAAGTACAACACGGTAATTATCTTTGCTGTACCTACATACCATAAACAGCGACCATAAACACATAACATACCTACATACCTACATACCATACCTACATACCATAAACAGCGACCTACGAAAAACTAACGAACTAAACAAACAGTCCAGCTTGTGGAATCTGGGAGGTTCATATCCTCTTCCTTGAAATCAACCGAAAACTTTCAACTTAAGATTTTGTAGAATTTATCCTCTGGTATATAACACTAGCTTTTAACAGAATTTCCTCAGTTCAAAAATTGGGCAGGAGGGACTAGATAATAGCCGACGATGGATGAGCACAATACATCTGTAGCGCTGGAATGTCTTAGTTTTAGGCTTGAAAAAGAAAAGGAATAATTTTAAATCTCCTACCCTTGAAAGAAGGTATTTGTTCAAAAATAGATTGTGGCACAGCTTCAGACAAATCATTTACAATAATTACAAAGGGGTATCTCAGTTCCAGGCCCACATATGTAGTGTAGTCTAATAGTAGTACAATAACACAACACGCAAATATATACCTGGCAATAACCAAACAACCGCCCAAAATATAAGAAATTAAAGAAATTAATTTTTTATATTATTTTATTTGCATCTTACAAATTCAATACATTTTTTCCCGCCACATACACGTAGCAATGGTTTTACAATTTTCTCCCACCCAAAAAAAAAAAGCAAATAAAAAAAACAAAGGGTGGAGAAAGCAGTTTTGGGACGCAATTCCATTCAGGATGGTTTGTATGCAGCGTATTGCTCATGGAATGAATTTACGGAATATTTTCAGAGGGAAAAAAGATTTGGAAGTGTGCACGAGAAAAATTCAAATAGATAAAAAAGTATCTATTTTTATCTGGATTTGAAACCAAGTTGAGCGCATTGGATTATAAAATCCATTTTCTTGCTAGCTTTTCTGGATAGAAATATATATAAATTGAGAACAAAAAAATAAAGTTTATGTGCTTTTAAAGTTGTGAAAGTATACTGAGATTTTATGTATATACATTAAGAAATTTAGATTTAGTTTTTCCTCTCTGATTAATGGCTTCATGAAATATTACTACACTATAAAATTCTCAAAATATTAATAAAATATAGAAGGTAAGTAATCACATAAATCAAAAGGAATAAATCATAAAAAGAGTTAGGAAGTTAAGTCAATAAAAAACAGCATTTTGTAAATATAGTGTTATATAGGGATGGGGATGACCCATATATGCAAGAATGTTCTGCTTGTCGCCAAAGGATTGAGAATATTCATTCACTTTGTTAAAAATAAATATAGTGATATTACACAAAGAAGTTTTTATTAAAGTCAAATTTATTTTTAAAAAACCGAAAAACACCATTTTTATTAAAACCAAGTTTATTTTAAAAAATCAAAAACTACTATTTTTATTAAAACCAAATTTATTTTTAAAAACCCCAAAACCCCATGTTTATTAAAATTAAATTTATTTTAAAAACCCCAAAACCACTATTTTTATTAAAACCAAATTTATTTTTAAAAACCCAAAACCTCCTTTTTATTAAAATCAAATTTATTTTAAAAACCACCATTTTTATTAAAACTAAATTTATCAGTGATAACAAGTTACAAATTAATCATAATTTTAAAAGTAGTTGCAAAATTTAATGACATTTTGCAATAATATGAATCCCAAAATGACATTCTACCTATAAAAGAAAGTTTAAAAAAATACATATATTTATATTTATTATATTTATATATATATTATAATAATCATGATATATAAAAATAATCCTTTAGCATTCTACACAAAAAAAAAATACCATCATCTAATTAATTTCACTATTTTTTTTAGTATATAATATATCCCTTTTAAAAATGACATTATTCTCAAAGTAATTTATAACGATCTAATAACATTTAAAGCAATTTAGCTTGAATAGAATACGAAAAAAATCTGTGCTTTTAAATGAAAATATCAGAACAAATTTTGTTTCATTTCGTTGAGATTGTATTACAAGTACTATTTAGTCATCCATAAATCATAAGGGATTTAGGAAATGTAGTGTCCTCTTTATGTTTTCATTTTACTTTCGTTTGATTCACGAAAACAGGAGGGAGAAAAAAAATGAAATAGTTCATTATATCTGCAATCCAACTTCCTTCCACTTTTGCTTTTTCAATATATTTCTCATTTTGGGGGAGATTACAACTAAGCCATTATTTCCATTGAACTTTTTAATCATGATTTCAGATAGGAAATGAGTTATTTTAAATATTTTTAGAGATTACAGCTTACTGATGATTTTTTTCTTGCAAAACAGTATATTTGTTCTATTTTAGATTGAAGTAAATTAAATTAGTGAGTGAACCAGTTATTATTCCAATAATAACTATGAGAAAGACAGATTTCCTGGGTTTTAATATATATATATATGTTAGTAGGTATCTCTTTGGATGGCCTAGTATATATTCCCAGGAGGCACTGTCACTGTTCTGTTATGTAGAAGCGTCGTTCTTGATCAAATTGCTTGTCCTAACGAAGGTGCGGTTGCTAACTTCAACATCCTACAAGTCGCTAATAGTTTAGCGACTTGCAGGATGCTAGGATAGTTTATATTACATACGCAACCCATACACTCTAATATTTGAAGATCTTAGAACTGCTTTGTTACCGCAATGAGCTTTTAATACTAAATGAGGTTACTAAACATCAGAATTTTAAGAATGGAACATCACTGACATATTTATGTTGGAGTTGCTCACATTCTATATTTGAAGTTGAGAATAACATTGCACTCAAGATGCTATTTATTTCGGTATGTCTATTTGGTGTATTTTCAAGAGAGATAATAAACTTTGTTGTTCTTCATTTGTGCCTAATTTTCAAAATTCCAAAGAATAGAAATTTTACAATTTTTTTTTTTTTTTTTTTTTTTTTCTAATTTTACCTTTATTTACTAATAGAGAAATTAAATTAAAATTTGAAAAAAATCAGGTAAGGGGAAAAAACACTTCACTCTGGCGTTAATAAAATCTGGGATCATCTTCGTAAGCGCATATTTTTCAGAATCATATAGCATTGTAATTTGTATAAAACGGGTATAAACAAGTTTATACTTATTAACTTTTATTAAGATTAATGAAACAGTTTTTATAGCGAATCATTAAAAATAATTATAAGTTTCTAGTTTTTTTCAAAAGCTAAACAAGAAAAACAATTTTATGTCTACTTATTATAAGAATATCCATGTGTGTATACTATAGAAGCTGCTTGTTAAGTTTAACTGTAAATCACGAAATTATTATTTGTATAATTAAATGAAAACTATTCATTTTTGTTTAATTTTTATTTTAATGAAAAATTTATCTTCAGCATTTTGTTTTTGAAATTTCTTTTACCCTTTCGCTTAAAACTGTATTCATATAAACGAAAATGGACACTTCAAAATTTTATAAAAAGAGGCGCGATATCTTGCCATTAATATTACATTTTAAACACATTTTTTTAAAATAATAATTATATAACTATTACAAACTGTACAAATTAGTGTAAATATTAAAACTTATTTTTAAAAAAAAATCAACATATAAAATGTAATCAAAAACTAATCAAAAAGTCAATTGACACATTTAAAAACGCAGAAAATGTAACCAATTTTTGTAATTTAATACTTCGTAGAATATGTTTAAAACCTTCAAAAAGTAGCTTTTGAACGTTCACACGTTTATAACTAACTGCCTTAATACTTTAAGGCAGTTAGTTATAAAGACACCAAAAGCGAATTTTGAGAGGATGTATTATTTTTACTATTTTGAGAGAGATATTTTGTGAGAGGTATGTATTTATTATTTAGCCGCAATAAATAAAAGTAATTTTTAATACCCTCTACTTGACTGATTGATTCAAGATATATTTTAAAATATTAATATAAAACAAGTTATTTATTATATATACCATCAATAAGTATTAAGTTTTCGAATCCAGATGCTGATGTCTGAATTTATAACAAAAATAATAAAAATGTCTATGTCATTTTTCTATGCCAGTCGTAGTTGTTTGTTTTTTTACAAGAGCCAGTCATATTTGAAAAAAATAAATATTTTCTTAAAATAAACTTGTAAGAAGGATGCTAAAAGATTTTTAAAACTATCACAAACTATTAAAATAAGAACTCGATCGATATTTATATCGATCATATTTATATCGATATTTGTATCGATCGTGTATTTTATCGATATTTGTATTAATGAAATTCTCTGAAAATCTTAACTTTTCGTGATTTACTGTATTTCAAAAATAGTAAGTCAATATTCAAAGTTTTATATATATAAAGTTATGTTTAGAATAGAATTAAAAAATGATACAAAAATATTCTTACAAAACTATTTATTAAAACAAAAATTTATAAAAATTTTTTTATTCAAACAAAACTTATGGGAATAACTGTATGTAAGATTGTATTCTCTGGAAGTTAAATACAATCTTAAATTATCTTTACAAACATTGAAAACTTATAATTTCAAAATAAAAAAATATTAAAACATTTATTTTTTATTTTTCATGCATATATATCTTTGCTTTAAGACGTCTTAAATCAGTTTTATTTAAAAAGAATTATACAACTCAACATCTATTCTTAAAAGAATTAAGAATCTGGAAGAAAATGATTAAGAGAAACTGTCTAAGTAATTTATTGCTCAATAAATATAATGTAATATTTTTAATAAAAATTATGATTGATAAACTTACCCTTTTTTTTTTTTTAACATGGAGTAATCGTCCTTTTTTTAAAAAGAATGCATTCTACTTACTGTTCGCAAGTTTCAAGAATAAATTTCATAAACATTCTAAAAGCAGAGTTTGCCGTTTTATTTGCTTTTTAATTAATTCTGTTGCCAAATCAAAAATAAAAATGAAGAAAATCAATACAGCGCAGACGATTTCTCTCTTTTCGCTTTTCGATTTTTTTTTTTTTTTCCTTCCAATTTTCTCTGGACTTAAACATTTCTTCCGGTTCAATAACTAAAGGAATGTAATTTGTCTAGTTCCAAACACATCGTTTTTATTTATTATTTTCAATCTTTTTGAAGGACAAACCATTTGTTAAACTAACGGGAGAAGTTGATATATGTTGGTACAGGTTCGCAAGAAAACGTTCTTTTTTTTTTTTCCAAGCGGCGTAATGACCAAACGAATCATTTGAAAAATGTTTCACCTTGCCCATCAAGAATTTTCATATCTTTTGAAGGGGATGGCAAATAGAAGAATAGAAAAATATGTGACTGATTACCATACTCAGCTGCACACAAATATTGATACAATTGATAATACATATTTTTTTGATAGATGTAAATATTAAGTAGATTGAGTTTATTCAAGTTTTGTATGTTTTGTTGTTGATTTTTTTATAATGATTCTACATTTGAAACCATACAAAAAATTACAGTATGAGAGAAAAATTCCTTTTTTTTTTTTTTTCAAATGATTCTTTTGTGCGTGTATTTTACCATTTTTTTTTTTTTTTTTTTTTCATTTTGTGATTAATATTTTTTTTTTTCCTTAATTTTTCTTTAATTATTCAATTGCATTTTAGAATTTTCAAAAAACAACAAATATTATTTTTCCCTGATTTAATTTTAATCCATGAAATTTATCGTATTTTAATCGCTTAATATTTATTAGAAGTAATATAGAAAGTAATTAAATTATTTATAAGTACAATATAAATTTGAAATATTTTTAAAATATAAAAATACTTAAATAATAAATATTTTTTTCTATTATTTTTAAAAAATATTTTTTAAAAATAATAAATATAAAATATATTTATAATATTTTATAAATAAAAATATTTTTTTCAATAATATTCACTACATCCCATGGGACAATAATGTGTCCATTTATCTTTGAATATGCGTTTTTAAACCAAATTACGAATACAATATAGTTTAAAAAATGGGGATGGTACTGGTATATGAGACAATATTATATAAAATTGATTTATTAGGTTTTTTCCCGAATATGGAATTTTATATTAAATACAATACTATGGAAAGCGTTGTAACTTTTATTCAATAAATGATTTCATATCACAAATATAATTTATGTGACTGTCTATTAGAGCTCTAGTAATAAGATTGGAAACATAACAATACAGAGCGAAATCTTTTTTTTTTTTTAAACTTTGCCTAAAATCTCTAAAAATCACAGAATTCTCTATAAAGAAGAAATTATACTTAACAACTGTTGGTAGATCTTATACAACAAATATTAAATCATGTATCTCTTAGAAAATGATCTCTGCTTCCTACAGAGAAACTAGAGACCTATTTCAATAAGAAAATGCTTGTCCTACTTATACCAAGGCATCATCTTAAAATACAATCAAAACAATTTTACATTGAGTGATATAACAAAATAATGCAGATCTCATGAACCACAGGGAAAATCATCAATTTGATTATAAAAGAAAATATAACAGTATTGATCCCACCAAACTCTTAACTCTGAAATATTAAGTGAATGCTCTTGTCGCCTTCCTTCAATTTTAATAAAAAAGGTTTGCTGTGGTATGACATAATATGTAGCATATTATGTGGTACTATATTATCAAGGAGTATAACCATTGTTCAAAAAAATCTCATTGTCTGCCATTTTTTTTTATCCTGTATCCTCATATTAATTTAAAGTCATATTTTATTCATTTAATTTCATAATTGGAAGTATTTTTAATTATTGTTTTCCATGTTATGTTTACCCTTTCACCTTTTGAATTAGTACATAGAAGATGAGGGCGGCTTTAAGTAAGGTAAAGTTTCCGTTAAAACATGCAAGCAGACATAAACATCAAAGGCTTCACGAGTCAATTGTAAACAGCTACGCGCAACCAATAATCATCAAATTCATTGCACTAACTTAACTACTTCTACTATACACTCAAGAACCAAAACATTATGACCACCTGTCAATAACGAGTTGGCCCACCTTTGGCGCGCAACACAGCTTCAACCAGCCTTGGCATGGATTAATACCACCACTTAATACCAGTTAAATACCACTTCCACCTGATCATGTGCCTTCCACGTCATCCAGGCGAGTTCATTTAATTTCATAATTGGAAGTATTTTAATTATTGTTTTCCATGTTATGTTTACCCTTTCACCTTTTGAACTAACTAGTACATAGAAGATGAGGACGGCTTTAAGCAAGGTAAAGTTTCCGTTAAAACATGCAAGCAGACAAAAACATCAAAAGGTTTCACGTGTCAATTGTAAACAGCTACGCGCAACCAATAATCATCAAATTCATTGCACTAACTTAACTACTTCTACTATACACTCAAGAGCCAAAACATTATGACCACCTGTCATAACGAGTTGGCCCACCTTTTGGCGCGCAACACAGCTTCAACCAGCCTTTTTATACCACCACTTAATACCAGTTAAATACCACTTCCACCTGATCACGTGCCTTCCACGTCATCCAGGCGAGTTCATTTAATTTCATAATTGGAAGTATTTTAATTATTTGTTTTCCATGTTATGTTTACCCTTTTCACCTTTTTGAACTAGTACATAGAAGATGAGGACGGCTTTAAGTAAGGTAAAAAGTTTCCGTTAAAACATGCAAGCAGACATAAACATCAAAGGCTTCACGAGTCAATTGTAAACAGCTACGCGCAACCAATAATCATAAAATTCATTGCACTAACTTAACTACTTCTACTATACACTCAAGAACCAAAACATTATGACCACCTGTCAATAACGAGTTGGCCCACCTTGGCGCGCAACACAGCTTCAACCAGCCTTGGCCTGGATTAATACCACCACTTAATACCAGTTAAATACCACTCCACCTGATCACGTGCCTTCCACGTCATTCAGGCGAGTTCATTTAATTTCATAATTGGAAGTATTTTAATTATTGTTTTCCATGTTATGTTTACCCTTTCACCTTTTGAACTAGTACATAGAAGATGAGGACGCTTTTAAGTAAGGTAAAGTTTCCGTTAAAACATGCAAGCAGACATAAACATCAAAGGCTTCACGAGTCAATTGTAAACAGCTACGCGCAACCAATAATCATAAAATTCATTGCACTAACTTAACTACTTCTACTATACACTCAAGAACCAAAACATTATGACCACATGTCAATAACGAGTTGGCCCACCTTTGGCGCGCAACACAGCTTCAACCAGCCTTGGCATGGATTAATACCACCACTTAATACCAGTTAAATACCACTTCCACCTGATCACGTGCCTTCCACGTCATCCAGGCGAGTTCATTGCAAAATGTAGGGGTGGTCATAATGTTTTGGCTCTTGTGTGTATACTACTGCAGAGTTTCAGGTCCATTAGTAGAGATTGCCAGAGTACACTAGCCCCGAGGTGCCTCATCTTCAGTAAAGATCCCTTTAAAAGACAGTTAGTTAAATTACTAGCCCAGATAAATGCTGAATGAAAACGTCAGAAAGTGATACAAATTTCTGGCAGAAAGGGTAAAACTCCCACCTATACCTACAAATTTAAATCAGAATCCTTCGTGGTTGTTTAATATACATGTTACAATTAAAGCTCGAAAGCCCTTTAATGTGCACATTATCTAGTTATTCTGCAGATTGTCTGATTTGCTCCTTTAACGTGAGGAATCAAGAATTTTCAGCATTTTACCCATGTAATGTACACATTAATGGCTTCTGTATAGTCACAGTTCAAAATTTTGTTTCTCTCTTTTCATTTTTATTTATAATTTTTATGAATATAAATTTAAATTAAAAGTATTAATTATTAAAAGTGAATAAAATTCCATTTTTTTCCTAATAGTTCAAAATCGAGAATACTTAAAATAACTAAAAATTATTTTTGAAATGTACAAGTGAAAAATTAAAAAAGTATTTATAAAATAAATACTTTTTTTTGAAGTATGTTACTTACCTTGAAGGATAAGTTAACTTTTTAAAAGTACATTACATACATGTATATTCAGTATTGATTAAACATTATGAAACTTTTAAAAATTACGCTCATAAAATATCTTGTATTATTGTTGTACGTCTGTAAGGCTTCCGTACAGGTATCACTAACTTATCACCAAAAGACGATTACTTTCTTGGAAGATTTTTATAGGTAAGTGCCCTGCATTTGAGTGTCATGAGGGAGAAAACCCTGAAAACTTCTACCAGGCAGCTTTATAGCCAAAGCGAGATGCTTTACACACAATGGTTTCACAATAACTATCAAGTCTAGTTTCTGAAGGTTTAGATTGGTTTGTCGCTCTACGGTCATTTTTTTTTGCACACTTGAGATTAATGGGACCGGGACCTACAGTTTAACGTGGATTCCGAACCAATAACAAACATCCATATCACCGCCAGGATTTGAACTTGAAGCCTGTGGTACCAAAAGCCAGGGAGCTGGCCAATTGGTCATCATGCCGCATTATCTAAAAGAAGTGGCAGCAATGAATTCTGTTAGAAAATTCGAACCTGATTCCTCCTGCTGCTCACATCACCGTTGAGCAGTGTTACTGGAAGCATCGACCAATCATACACCTCAGATGTGCTGCGCAGAATTATGTCATTGGCCAATGTTACACACCTTGTCACTCAAAGCCTTGGCGTGAATGTGGCGTAATATGAGCAAACTTAATACGATTTTTTTATTATATTTATCCCATTTTTGTCCATATTAAATAGTAAAAGTAGAGAGTAGTAATTGAGGCGGGTCTCTTCTTAGATTTTACCATTTTGTTCGCTTTAAATTACGATGATCCAGGAAGAAAAGTTTACTCACAAAAGTAGTTGTTCTATTGTACAATGGCGAACTAGTGTATTCAGGGCCTGGTGGCTTTGAAGTGTGAATACATCTGCATTTTAAATGGAAAATTTATAAAAACTAACATTGTAATATGATTCAGAAAATAGACTTTATCTTTCTTTAGGTAACAAGAAAACACATAATTATCATTATCATTTATTTGTTCTTATATTTATTATTTGTTATTTTTTAAATTTGGGTAAGTTCCTTTTATTTGTTTAATTATATTTTTATATTAAACTATATACTAATAAAATTAAGTTGAATATTCCAAATCTTATCCATACATGTTTTTTTATTTGTATAGGTATCATATACAAAGTTCATCTTGAGTACAAAAAAATTCTGAAACAATTTTCATAAAAGCTTTCTTTTAAAGAATATTTCTGCTATTCAAACATTCTTTTAATAAAAGGAATTTTATGCAAATATTTACATTCTGAAAGACTATATTAACTTTCGGCGATCATACTCATTTTTTTTTTCTTTGTATAACTGTAAATTCTATTTTTTTTCTTATTTTATTGAATCAATTAATTAGTTTCGTGTATTTCTATATAAATCAAATCGTTTCTTATTAGACAGGAATTAAAATAACTAAGATACATTAAATTAAGTAAAAGATTTTTAAACGAGGAAACATAAATTAAAACTTGAGAATTGGATTGTTTTGACCACGCGCGTTGAACGAAAGAGCTCAATTTACAACGTATATCGCAATAATAAATAAGCGAAAATGTTACATAGATAAATATGTGTAACTCAATATAATAAATGCGTAAATAAATAAGCGCAGACCCAAAATAAAGCGAAAAGCGTAAATGAATATATTTCGTAATAAATATATTCTATACTGAAACAAATTACATTTCCCTTTTGTTTCAGAGAATGAACTTCATGACATGCAAATTGAACATTACAGTTCTTGTTAAATTAAGGTAATAACCAGTTTCAAAAAATAATTATGAATAATAATCTATACCTTTCTGCGATAATTAGTCATATGCGTATATATTTATTATTTTATTTATTTTGGGTCTGCGCTTATTTACTTACGCATTTATTATATTGAGTTATATATATATATATACTCAAGAGCCAAAACATTATGACCACTTGTCAATAACGAGCTGGCCCACCTTTGGCGCGCCACAGCTTCAGCCCGCCTTGGCATGGACGCCACAAGTCGTTGGTAGATGGCCGGAGACAGATTGTACCAGATGTTTAAGCAACGGTCACGCAAATCCGAGATATTGCGAATTGGTGGTCTTTGAACTCTCAGCTGCCGTCCCAGGACATCCCAAATTAGTTCTATCGGATTGAGATCCAGTGAGTTAGGCGGCCAGGACATTAATTGGAATTCAGCATCATGTTCCTGGAAAAACTCCAATACAATTTTAGCCTTGTGACAAGGGGGCGTTGTCCTGATTCAACTGACTAGGCAACTCTCTCCCACTGATCCATGGACCAGTCACGATGTTCCCCGGCCCAGCGCAGGCGCAGTTGGCCATGACGCTTGGTCAGCAAAGGCACACGAGTGGGACGTTTGCTGAGTAGCCCCATATCCAACAGTGTTCGCTGATCAGTGTGCTCCGATACTATTCTACTTGGCCCTGCATTGTATTGGGCTGTCAGCTGAGCCACTGTCTGGCTCCCGGTTTTGCTTCACCATGCGAGACAATCTCCGACGACCTTTTTCTTTGACAGCGTGTGGACGTCCAACACCATGTCGTCTACTGCTGGTTTCACCGTCATTCATCCACTTTGCATAAGTACTAACAACTGCAGATCGCGAACAACCCACGAGTCTTGCGGTTTCGGAAATACTTGTTCCGAGCCTTCGAGCCATTGCAATCTGCCCTCTATCAAAGTCGCTAAGATCCGCAGCATTTCCCATCACACAAGAAGTAAGTGAAAGAATGATTCTTCAGACTCTCCAGCAGCAGTTAAATACCACTTCCACCTGATCACGTGCCTTCCACGTCATCCAGGCGAGTTCATTGCAAAATGTAGGGGTGGTCATAATGTTTTGGCTCTTGAGTGTATATATAGAGAGAGATTTATTCACTTATTTATTATTTATATGTAAATAATAAATAAGTGAATATATATACAAAATTTAAATCTTTACATATAAAGGATCCAACATATGAATGTGAATAGCTAGAACTATTTTGGCAGATAAAATAAAGCACTTATCTATATAAAATATACACTTATGTGTAAAAATATACAAACACAGGTTGTGAAACAAGTCGTTCAAGAATTCTGCCAAAAAAAAATTAACTATTAAATCTTACTTTATGTGGGTATGCGTACATTGGGAATACTTTTCCATGGACCCTCCCGGAATAAACACCGAATAATATGTATTCTCAGAAATCAAGATTATTTCTGCTCGCTGGATTATTGATCCAAGTCAAAAACACATCTAGAGATGTAATCCGATAACATGGAACACTTCGCTTAGAATCGGTGATGTATAGGATAGAACAATAAAAATTCGGCTGTGTGTCTTGTTTAGTAAAGAAATTTGAGTTACATAGCCAATTTATATATATATATATATATAGGTATATATATATATCATTTTTTACTTATGTATGTTTTATGCATGCCACGAACAGCCACATTGTACCACTCACTGACAAACATTGCGTTCCGACGGAACTTTCAGTGTCCACTACCGCGCATTTCCATGTCCTATGAGGAAAACCCAGAAAACTCCCAACAGGCTATGCAAAAATACTTATAAACATCGTCACATTCTCTATTGAGTCTCCTTGTTTCTGAAAGCTATGACTGCAAGGACGCCGCCAGCGGATTCAAACTGGACCCCCCTTGGCACTATGGTTGCGTATATTACCACAGTAATGTATTGACAATTGTGTTATTTTTTTATTAGATTTTTTTAGCAATGCACTATAAAAAATTAAATAATATGCAGTTCTAAAGTTGTTTTTACCAGTCTGTTTAATAATTTTTTCATAAATTTTAAATTAGATTTTTAAATCCACAAATAATTGCATGTTTTACTTTTCTCATTCAATGAATCGTTTTCATCTAACTAAAATAAGGATTATTTTCGTTAAAAATCGAATAATCTCTTGTTTAATGAAACAAACCTTTAAAAAGAAACACTACACCAAAGTTCTGAATCTTTTTTTTTTTTTTTTGTCTACGGACCTTTTTTGCAAATAAGATGAAGACTATTAACCTTATTTTAGCAGTAAAATAAAGACCGTACACCTCGTCTCAATAAAATCAATTCAAGTGATTAAATTGGTTTAAAAACTATTAAAAAATGGATACAATAATAATATATATTGTGTTACAATATAATTATATTTAACCACTTTAAATTTAATAAGCCCGACTAGTGGCTCAGTGACAACGTGCGCCGCTGGTGAGCATTAGAACTGAAATTCAATCCGAAGGAGGCTTTGTTGTAGACACTGTTTCAAAAATGAGGAGACTCGATAGTATTTGTGATGCTCTGCATCTTCCCTCGTGAGTCGAGTATTTCAGGTTTTCTTCTATGCGATATGCAAATGCGACGAAGTTCCCCCTCTAAAATCCCTCCCGGAAGGTACTTCGCTCCTTCTTTAGTGACACGGAGCCTATGGGCGCTCCATTACAACAGAAGCTACCCCTCCTTCCCTCCTTCCATGAGAACATACAGGCTCATGGACTTGGTACAGATGTTGCTGTCCACCATGGGGGATAAAAAACAACAACAAATTTAATGAAATGCACAAGTAAGTTTTTTTGTTAATAATGGTTTGCCAATGTGATTGCCGATGTTGTTTATATTGCATAAAATTATTATGTTACAAAATAATATACTGCCCTCCAAAATTTAAGGAACAACCGGTTTTTGTGCCTAACTTGCAAATGAATGAATGTAGAAACATCAACAAAAAAAAGCAATCTCGTTGGAAAAGTCCATTCTTGGAAAAATAATAATCACAGTTTTATGTGATAAAATGTCACAGAAATATAACAAAAATGAGTTTTAATAAAGGGATATGCTCTCTCCCAGCTTGAATGCATTGGCGGCATCAACTTTCCATGCTGTCAATTAAGTTGTCGGTTACCGAAATGGGAACGAAAACCAGACACGGAGTAAGCTTTGCTCCAGCTCTCTAAAGACTCTGGAGGAGGACTTAAAGCAGCAGCCTGCCTACCAAGATAGTCTCAAAGATGCTCTATTGGATTCAGGTCTGAAAATTGAGCTGGCCCTTCCATTCGCTTCAAAAAACAAGACAACTTGGCGAGGTCGTGCGTTATCCTCCATCAGAATGGAAAAATTGCCCATTGCACCGGCATATGGGTTGACATATAGAACAAGGATCTCATCCCGATATCTCAAAACCAGTCACAGTTCCTCCCTGGAGATCAGTGTGACCACCGAGTGAGATCCCTGCCCAAACCATTATTCCACCACCTCGGTAAACGTATCTTTCAACAGTGTTAGATTCATGGTATCTGGTGCTTTGTTTCCTCCAGATCAGCAGACGTCCTGAATCACTTTCTCCAGTGTGAATCTGGACTCGTCTGTAAAGAGTACAGGAGCCCATCTCTGTCTGCTCCAGGAAGGTGTTCTCTTGCCCAAGATAAGCGGGCCCTTCTCTGTCGTCCGTTGAGGGGGACACGCATAACTGGTCGCCTTGCATAGAGACCTGAATTGTGAAGATGCCTTCTCACCGTATTAGAGGATATTCTTCTCCCTGATGTTACTGAGTTATCTGCAACAAGTTTCAACGCAGAAATGCTTCTCCTCCTTCGGGCCGAAAGAGTTATAAAATTATCTTCTGCAGGTGTTGTAGCTCGTGGTCGGCCTGGAACATGTCTTCTAGACACAGAAACTTCCGTTTGTTATTGATTCCAGAGACGGTGGACGACACCGCGAGACACATTAATATAAAATATAAATTTTATTTTTACTGTCATTTTTTTTTTATGGTGAGCTTCGAAAAACATGTTGTTCCTTAACTTTTGAAGGGCAGTATATCTCTTACTTCTATAAAAAATACATTAATATTATTTTAATTAAGCACTTACATTTACATGAGAAATTTTAGATTTAATTCAGAGACAGCGAAAATAATATTTTTTCTGTCATTAAAAACCCATCCAAGCTATGAGCCCAAACAAAGTGGATCCCTTAAGAAACGTTTGATTGATCCATTAAAGATCCATGAAGATCCCACCACAAACTAGATGTTCACAAAAACAATCTATTGTTCTTTCTAAACTGTGCCAAAATATGTATTCTATGTTGGAAGTACGCCAGTTTTAGAAAATGGAAAATTACGTATCTAGCTATAGTACATAAATAAAAAAATAAACTGATCTTAACCATATTTGAGTTTCATTTATCTTCAATAATTTTTTTATAAATATAAATATTTTTTTTAATTAATGGGAATTCCTTAACTTCTCATATTATACTTTGTATACTATAATAAACTTTTCTTCATATGTTACTAATACTTTGTACCTTTTATCAAATTTTTTTTTCAATTCTTTCTATTAGTTCACACTCTCCCTATATATATCTTGTTCAAATTTTCAATCATTAATAAAATACTTTTTATTCATCCACTCAAGTTCAAATACATTTTTTTTGAAGTTGTAGTGGATGACACTGATGTTAATATAGCTTTTTTTCAAATATTAATTCAGTAATTAAATTAAATTAATTAATTTTAGTTTTTTTTATTTAATTTGCATGTATCTACCAATAGATGGCGCCCGATAAACTTACAAAAAATGAATGAAAATTATTATTTTTTAATGCAATAGAGTGAAAAAAGTAGGAATTGACTTAAATTTTTTTTTATGTTACTTGTATTTATGTCATTTCTTACTAGTAGTAGTATCTTATCAAACATTTATTCTATAAACCTTCTACACTCAAGAGAAAAAACACGTTATGACCACCCCTACATTTTTCAATAAACTCGCTTGGATGACGTGGAAGGCCCGTGATCAGGTGAAAGTGGTATTTAACTGCTGCTGGAGAGTCTGAAGAATCATTCTTTCACTTACTTCTGCGTGTGATGGGAAATGCTGCGGATCTAAGAGACTTTGATAGAGGGCAGATTGTAATGGCTCGAAGGCTCGGAACAAGTATTTCCGAAACCGCAAGACTCGTGGGTTATTCGCGATCTGCAGTTGTTAGTATTTATGCAAAGTGGATGAATGGCGGGAAACCAGCAGTAGACGACATGGTGTTGGACGTCCACAAGCTATCAAAGAAAAAAGGTCGCCTGGTGAAGCAAAACCGGAGCCAGACAGTGGCTCAGCTGACAGCCCAATACAATGCACGGCCAAGTAGAATAGTATCGGAGCACACTGTTCAGCGGACACTGTTGGATATGGGGCTACGCAGCAACGTCCCACTCGTGTGCCTTTGCTGACCAAGCGTCCTCGCAAACTGCGCCTGCGCTGGGCCGGGAACATCGTGACTGGTCCATGGATCAGTGGGAGAGAGTTTCCTGGTCAGAAGAATCACGGTTTGTCATTCATCACGTTGATGGCCGTGTCAGGATACGCCGTCTTCCAGGCAAACAGTTGCTCCCCTCAATGTACAGTAGGTCATACACAGGCCGGTGGTGGCGGTATTATGCTTTGGGGGACGTTCTCTTGTGCGTCTCTGGGACCCGTGGTTGTGGTAGAGCAGACCATGAATGCTACAGGGTATCTGAACATCATTACTGACCAGTAGCACCCTTACATGGCCTCTGTTTTCCAGTTGAAATGGAATGTTCCAACAGAACAACGCCCCTTGTCACAAGGCTAAAATTATGTTGGAGTGGTTCCAGGAACATGGTACTGAATTCCAGTTAATGTCCTGGCCGCCTAACTCACCGGATCTCAATCCGATAGATCACATTTAGAATGTCCTGGGACAGCAGCCCAGAGTTCAAAGACCACCAATTCGCAATATCTCGGATTTGCGTGACCGTTGCTTAAACATCTGGTACATCTGTCTCCGGCCATCTACCAAGGACTTGTGGCATCCATGCGAAGGCGGGTTGAAGCTGTGTTGCGTGTCAAAGGTGGGCCAACTCGTTATTGACAGGGGGTCCTAATGTTTTGGCTCTTGAGTGTATACCGCAAACCAAAATTATTAGGAGCATAAAACACATAACTCCTCTTTACATTTATCTATACTTGTCATTATCAAATTTAATATCCACCTTTAAAATAAATCAGTTTGAATATTCTGTTATGCTTTGCAAATTTAGATAAACATTTTCGAGGGCTTGAATGGCCGAGTGGCTAGCGCTCTGGCGCTCGATACCACAGGTTTCGGGTTCGAGTCCCCGGCGGTGCCATGGTTGTTTGTAGTGGTTCGGAATCCACTTTAAACCGTAGGTCCCGGTCCAAATAGGATCGTATAGCGTTGCGGTGGCATTGTTACTCCGCGTCCGTAGCTTATCTTCAAGTTACACGCGCCCCCTGGGTAATGCAAAATGAGTACGTCTGTGCAGCAATTGCCTTAAGGCATTCAAGACGAAGACTGCATTAGAAAGAAGAAAAAAAGATAAACATTTCCGTACTTCATTAAAGACTAAAATAACTACTGCATCCCGTCTTAGATTTATTAAAATTTTAATTCAATAAAATTAAAGCACCACAAATGAAAATATTAAAATAAAGAAAAATTATTTAACTAGTATTTGTTTTTATATGTTCTACGATCCTCAAAATTAATTTCCATTTCAAAAATGCCATAAAAAATTAATAAATTAGGGATTAAGGAAATTAGGGAAAAATAATTAGAATAAATTAGAAATTTTCAAAATAAATAACTTAGGATTTTTTAATTAAATAAATTAGGTATTAGAATGCCATACAAAATAAATAAATTGGGGATTTCTGATATATTTTAATTTCCATATGTGGATAAGCTTCTTTTCTTTTATAAAGACAACTTCGTTTTTATTCTTTGATTTTTTATTACGTTATTAAAATTTTAATCCATAAACTTTTAATACCACCGATGACTATATTAAAAGTAAGAAATATAGAGAAACTATTTTATGTTATTTTCCTTCTACCATAATTCAATTTCCATTTTGTAAACTTCTCAAAAAAAAAAAAATAATAATAATTGAAACTCCTTTGCATCATACTAAATTCTTTCTCTGTATCACATTAAGAATTAAGATAACTTCGATTTCTTCTTGTCGTATTAAGATTTAATCTTATCTTTTTTATCTTTTAAAGACAAATTCGTATTTCTTCTTTAATTTCTTTTTATATGTTATTAAAATTTTAAACCCATAAACTTTTAAAACCACCGATGATTATATTAAAAGTAAGAAATATAGACAAACTATTTTATGTTATTTTCCTTCTACCATAATTCAATTTCCGTTTTGTAAGCTCTCTCAAAAAAAAAAAAAAAAATTAATTGAAACTCCTTTTGCATCATACTAAATTCTTTCTCTGTATCGTATTAAGAATTAAGATAACTTCTCACTTTGTCTTATCTTTTTTCTTATCTACGATTTCTTCTTATCGTATTAAGACTTTATTCAATAAACTTTTAATACCACAAATGATATCAAAAGCAAAAAAAAAGCACAGAACTACCTTCTTCTTGGGTTTTATCCACTCTTCTTAATCATCATACCACAAACATTCGAGTCACAGGCACCTAATTTTTTTTTTTCTTCTTCTTCTTCGTGCAAGACAAGGTAGGAGGGTGGATCATGAAATTCTCTTAAAACGTTCCACTTCATTACTGGCAGACGATCGATGGGGGTGGACGCGGCACGCTCCGCAAATACGGCTGTCGGCTTCTGTCTCCAACAGAGGATAATTTTCTGAGCCAGCTGCCTTTCCTTTGATGAATTAAGCCCCTCCGAGCCCGCTGAAGTGTGTGCGCCCCGGTGTTTCAGGATTACAGTGGCGCAAGTTTTCCTTTGAAGCAGGCATGTTGAGGGGGTCCTTCAGAAGATGGCAGCTCTGAGCTCTTTTGAACCTCACTCAGTTCGACAAGAATGAGTGCTACAACAAGTACTGAAACAACTAAGGTTCTGCACCATTTTGGACGCTGATGCATATTATTAAGCATTCTTTAATCTATTTATTAATATCTGCACTTAACTTCCCACTGAAATAGCAGATTCAACGTTACCTATGGTGCATGCACCACAAAACACTTGCTTCACTACAGCCGTAGTAATAAGGTGAAGAATTGTTTCTCTAATGGAAAGTCTCATATTTGAGCTACTCACTAGTTAAACATGCATGTTGAGAGGGTCCTTCAGAAGATGGCAGGGCAGAGCTCTTTTGAACCTCACGTCAACAAGAATGAGTGCTACAACAAGTACTGAAACAACTAAGGTTCTGCACCATTTTGGACGCTGATGCATATTATTAAGCATTCTTTAATCTATTTATTAATATCTGCACTTAACTTCCACTGAAATAGCAGCAGATTCAACGTTACCTATGGTGCAAATGACCACAAAACACTTGTTTCACTACAGCCGTAGAATTGTAATAAGGTGAAGAATTGCTTCTCTAACGGAAAGATCATATTTGTTATCACGAAGAAAACACTCGTGTACTCAACTCTACAAGAATTTGTTTTCTGTAGCAACAAGTTTTCCCTGGAAATGAATGTTGAGAAGGTCCTTCAGAAGATGCAGGTCTGAGCTCTTTGAAACCTCACTCTGGACAAGAGTGAAAATACAAACAAGTACCGCAAGCACAAAAACAACTAAGGTTCTGCACCATTTTGATGCTGATGATGAATGTTATTATTAAGCAATATTAAAATATCTGCACTTGACTTCCACATTGAAATAGCAGATTCAACGTTATCTAAGGTGCATGCACCGCAAAAGCCTTGCTTTACTTTTGCATTGCCACATAGTAATAAGGTGAAGAATTGTTTTTCTTAATGTAAAGTCTCTGTGCTATTCACGAGGAAACATTCCTGCACTCATCTCCTCTACAAGAATTACGGTTGCAATGTTTACCTTTGAAGCAAGCATGTTGAGGGAACCTTCTTAGCATGGGCAGGTCTGAGCTCTTTTGAACCTCATTTCTGACAAGAATGAGTACAACAAGTACTGTATAATGTTTAACTAAGGTTCTGCACTATTTGGATGCTGATGCATATTATTAAGCATTCTTTTAATCTCTTTATTAATATATTAGTAACTGCCTTAACTTCACACTGAAATAGCAGATTCAAATACATTACCTAAGGTGCATGCACCAAAACCTTTTCACTACACACATAGTAATAAGGTGAAGAATTGTTTTTCTAATGGAGAGTCTCATATTTGGTTAGAAATACGAGGCAAAAACATTCGAAAATTCAACTCTACAAGAATTACGGTTGCACAAGTTTACCTTGAAGCAAGTGCTGGAGGGGGTCCTTCAGAAGATGGTGCAGTGGTCTTGTTTTTTGAAACCTCATTTCGACAAAAAGAATGAGTACTTTACAATGCTACTGGGAGCTCAAAAACAACCATGTTCTGCACCATTTTGGATGCTGATGCATATTATTAAGCATTCTTTAATTCCCTTTATTAATATATGTACTTAACTTCACACTGAAATGGTAGATTCAATATTACCTAAGGTGCATACCTATAAAAACCTTTTCTCTTCACTACACACATAGTAGCTATAGTGAAGAATTGTTTTTCTAATGAGAGTCTCATATTTAAAGTTAAAATATTTGATGCAAAACATTCAAGTGACTCAACTCTATAAAGAATTATGGTTGCCAAGTTTACCTTTGAAGTAAGCATGTTGAGGGGTCCTTCAGAAAATGGCAGGTCTGAGCTCTTTGAACCTCATTTCGACAAGAATGAGTACTACATCACACTGGGAGTAATAAACAACTAAGGTTCTGCACCATTTGGATACATGCATATTATTAAGCATTCTTTAATCTCTCATTAATATATGTACTTAATCACACTGAAATAGCAGATTCAACATTACCTATAGTGGTACATGCACTTCATGCAAACCTTCTTCTCATTTTCTACACACATAGTAATAAGGTGAAGAATTGCTTTTCTACTGAGAGTCTCATGTTTGGGTTAAAACACGATAGCAAAACCTTCATGCACTCAACTCTACAAGAATTACGGTTGCAATAAGCTCTACCTTTGAAGCAAGCATGTTGAGGGTCCTTCGTAGCGATGCAAGTATGCAGGTCTGAGCTCTTTTGAACCTCGTTTCGACAAGAATGAGACACAACAAGTGTAAATGAAAGTATTTTAAACAACTAGATGTGGATCGTTCCGATTTTATTGTTGATGCGTTATTATTGTAAAAAGGTCTTAATTTCATTCTTAATATCTGCACACTGAAATAACAGATTCAACGTTGCTGTGGGGTATGTAATCAAAACCTTGTTTCACTTAAGCACCCATAGTAATAAGGTAAAGGATGGTTTTTACCTGAAAATCTCATAGCTTGTGCTTA
>BPLR01010133.1:0-29555 GCA_021605095.1 Caerostris extrusa
TATTTCACTTTGATCTGAAATCATTCGCTACTATTTAGATGTAGATATCAGAGATATTGACAGATTATAGATGAACCTGCTATATATAATATATATATATAGTATCTACACTAGATATATACACACACTAGTGTCCATATATCTGAGATATATATATGCTTCAATTGCAGTGTATATATATTTTTTATGTATACATGTATATATATCTGTGTTTATACAGACATCAGATAAAGATATTAACTATATATTTGATTAGATTTAAATAATAGATGGTAAAATTAGCTTTATTCAGGTGAACTAGAGATGATATCTGATCCTTCACAATACTTCCTTTCTTCGAGCCTAATGATAGGATTTTCCGGACTTACAGATTATCGTGCCTATCCCGTTATAGAAACGGGAACTTTCTATATCTGAAATGGATTCAGTTGTCGTTTTCAAATATCGCTTCCGTAGTTGGGAAGCCAACCTGCTACCCACACAGAAGCTCCAACTTTTTTAATAAATATATGTACCAACACAAATATTTATATAGATTCATATTTTGGAAAAACGTTAAATTTGACTTAAATGGGGTCTAAAAAAGAAAACAAATAAAATGATCACATTTTTAAAACCATTTATTATAACAATACCTGATTGATTATTTAAAATTTTAAATTTTTCATCTTTAATTTTGAAAAATACAAAAAATTTATATATTCTA
This sequence comes from Caerostris extrusa, assembly GCA_021605095.1. Lineage (NCBI taxonomy): Eukaryota > Metazoa > Arthropoda > Arachnida > Araneae > Araneidae > Caerostris > Caerostris extrusa. The sequence continues at coordinate 707 of BPLR01010133.1, forward strand.
AAGCTGATTTTAAGCTCTACGAGAAGAATTTTTAAAATAGATCATATCCTCCAGCCTATTTAAAAAAACATTTTTTAAATCTATATTTTTTTAAGAAATAATTTTATTCATCTTACCACAAATTTACAAATCCTTTTAAAACAGATTTTTCTGTGGAAATATTATTTTATTTTGAAAACGGGAGAGATACGCCTACTTTACTGAATCAATAATGAGTTGTACTATTCAATGATTTTTCTAGCCTCGTTCCTAATGGTCACATTTTTTCCTATCTTATCTCGGTCTTCGTTTTTAAATTTTATTAACTATTTCACCCACGATCTTTGTATTCTCAATAGATAAATCCTTCTGACAACACGAAAGAGGGCAGTGCAGTAGCGCAGAGATCTGAGAACGAACGCTCAAACAAGGGACGGGATAAGCCTCCGCTGTAATCGTTTTCCACAAACATCTGTCTTTCAAGTGTCAGACGCTAACCTCACTGTGTGAGGTGATTTTAGTGAATCGTAACATTTGGTAAATAAACTAACTATGGTTAATCAAATGTTACAATCAGACGAAGGCACCGTTGTTCAGGGTACTGAAAGTATTGGTGAAGCAGCTATTATTTTGATTTCTATTGGATCTGTTTTAGTTATTTTGTGCGCTGCTTCCATCATCTATGGTCTACGCCGGAGAAGACATATTTTGTCTTCAATGGGAGGTGCTCCATCAATTGCTGAAGATGGTATCCAAAGCCCTACTGACTTCATGAACAGCTTAGCCTCTTGGGATCGTTGTCACTCGATTGATGAAATGCTTGAAAAAAGACGGAGATCAGTTTGGACCTTAGAAATCCTTGATAGTTATGGCTCCAATGAGGAGAAAACTGAAAGACCCTTCAATTCAGATTCATGAAACTCCACAGTTTATAATACAGGAACATTCCATAATGATTAATACCAGAACAAAGCTCATTCATACTGCTGGATAATAATACCCTATGGAAAGATGCATATTTTAAGTCCTAACTTAACATCTTAGTGCAGCTGATTGATTTCAAATCTTTCACCCAGGTCTTAGTCTCAGCAGTACAAGTTGAGATATTTCACATCTTATTCATGACTCATGAAACATCATAAGAATTTAAAAATAATGTTGACCTTAATTATGTATAGATTATGATATTGTTAAGAGCCTACTATAAATTAAATCCATACTGAGTAATTTGATACTAACATGTCTTATCCTTCTTTCCATATTTGTTCCAGCACAATTGGACTATTAACTTATTTTGTCATTCTTCATTTATGTATATCTAATTTAAAATTAAAATGACTAAAATAACTATTTTCATTCCCAGTTTTTATTGGTGTATCTGTCAGACATTTGACTTGGATGGACAATATTTCTGTACTTCAAAATTTGTGTTTTTTATTTTAAAAAAAGTGAGAAATTCTGTTTGTTGAATCTCAACTACAAAGAAAAGCTAACAAACTAAAATATTTCCTTTATTTATTATGAGTATTTGTAGATTTTGTAAAGTGTTTGTAATTTATCATATGTCATGAACATTCTTAAAGTTGCATGCTTATTTATCTATTCAAGCAATGAGCTGTTGGATTTTTAAAAATATATGTACTATTTAATAATGACTTGCCAAATATAAATATTGTAAGCACAATTGTATCAATTTGATAAATAATAATTTCAACTGAAAAATGTTCTTTATAAGTACCAGATATTGTATTGATTGGTTTAATCAAACTGCTTGGCACACTTTGTGCTTCTGTATATTATAAATTTTTGCTTAAAGAAAATATTGAGTACTTAAAATTATGAAATTGTCTTAAGCTTTTGCTGTGTTTAAATGAAGAGATACTAATGATGTATATAACTGTTTTATGAAATAAATTTGAAATCCTTTACTGACAAATTTTTTCTTCTAATCCCTTTTGTTGGCATATAAATAAATTTCATAATAACCTATGAAACATTTTTTGACTTTCATATTTTAATAGTGGCTTTATAGTTAAGTGACTAGCATTCTGGTCTTCGGTGTTTCAGGTTTGGATCCTCGTGATGGTGTGAATGTTTGTTAGTGGTTAGGAATCCTCTGTAAACTGTACGCCCTGTCTAATTAGTTCTAGTGTGTAAAAAATGATTGTAGAATGACAAACCAAATCATTTTTTTAGTTCTATTTTTTTCTATAAAACTGAAATTTTCCTGCTTTGACTTTAATCTGTTAACTTTTAAACTTATTCTCAATGATACTCATAAAACAAAAATTGTCAGCAGATGCAATATTATGAAAAATGTTAGAAAGTACCAAAGCTTATTTTGTTCTTTAATTCAATCCTTTTTCTAAAATGGTAAAGTTAATTTTGTAACAAGAGACACATTTAGTACGCATATTTATTTGCATACTATTTTCCATTCACATTGTCATTTTACTAATTACAAAACATAACATTGAAAATATTAGTCATAACTTGTTTACAAAATAGATTTACTACTGTGATGCCAACAGGTAAATAAAAGTTTTTCTTGAAATATGAGAAATCGCACCAATACTGTTCAAGAAGTGGAACTTTTCAAATTCATATCTTGCAGCAAATTTTATTATATTTCATACATATTTCAAAACATTTTTAAAGCCTTATTTTAACAAACTAAGATAAATTATCATTGTTCTTTAAAACCATTTTAAATTCATATATAATAACTTTCAGGAATTCCTTTTTTGTGTAAATATGCAACATGATTCAATAGACAAATAAAATATTAATGATTTTATGAAAATGAAATATACAAAAAATGTTCTCATTAATGAATCACAATATTGAAACACTGACTTCTTTTTAAACAACTTTGTGAGTCAAACAGCTCTTAAAAAAAAAAATCCCAAAGTAAAATTAAATTCTATTACAAAAATACATTGTCTTTATTTAATGACTTTTCATAAAGTCTTTCAAGTCATACATTTTATCCTAAACTTTCTTTAATAAAATTTGACTTTCAACTTCTTAGAAGAAAATTTTTTTGCTTTAAAAAAATTTTAAATTATTTTAACTATCTTCACAATATGTTACTTGTACTAATATGTTAGTATGAGGTTTTAAATTTCAGAATGATATTCTAGTTCATTCCATTCTGGCTATCGGGCATCTATATTAATATCAAGTTACATATTTTATTTTTCATTATATTTCTTTTTTAATAAACATTTATACTCCCAAATTATATGTTGAAATGTTTTATATGCTAGTTTTCAGCAAATACTAATTATTTATGTAACATTTTCAACTCTATGAAAAGTTGTTTGAAATTGTTAGTAATTTTTATAGAACCTACAATTCAAGAATTCAACAATTATGCATTTTAAAACATTTAAATGTCAAGTTTGGCATGTATTTTGTTCTATTATCATCACTTATAATGTCCCACAAACTTTCAACAAATTTCGGTTCTAATTGCGAAACTAAGTAGTTGAATTTTGTATCCTCGGCTGTTATTCCACAAATTGAAAACTGTGCTTCAACTTGAAAGAACCATATTTCTGGTTTTTCTGCCCAAAAAGGAGGTATTTTGACACTTACCCGCGCTACTTCATCTTTTTTTCGCCGATCCATTTGTTTCAGTCATTTTGTAAATAAATCACAGTTTGCAAACAATTCACGGGTCACCAAGTATGTGGCGGTATTGTAAAGGTTGCGTAGTGTTATTAAAATCCAGACGGCAAAATAAAAGACAATCAATTTTCACATTTACATCTTTATTCCATTTCTTCTAAAGCCAACTATGTAATAGCAACAACGTTCTGTTTTTTATTCAAGCGGGAAATTCCCTTTTTTAACAGTGAAAGTAGAAGTCGTTCAATGTGTATTCCATTTTCCATCAATAGGTGTCGCTACAAATATAAGAAGGAAGTGCTTCTAAAAGTACTAAACTTTTTTTTTGTTTTTGTTTTCCAAGTCAGCGTGCTGCAATTTTTTTATTAAGCCTAACTGGGCGAGATAAAGCAGTGAGTATAAATTTCAAAGTCAACTCAAGTCAAATAACAAAAAGTCAAAGCTGGCATAATGTGAAAAGTAATTTCGAGGATAGATTCAAATTTTAAACAAAGCCTGGAGGCCTGAACTGTTTTTTCAAATTTTTGGAGTAAAAAATTCTAATCAATTATATTCTCTAACCAATATATTTTTGGTCATAATATATATATATATAATATATATATGTGAGTGTGTGTGTGTGTGTGTGTGTGTGTGTGTGTGTGTGTGTGTGTGTGTGTGTGTGTGTGTGTGTGTGTGCTTGAACTACTCTGCACAACTTATTACCAATTAAAAATAAATATATTGCTCATTATTGACTTATGTCACGTTTTAAGCAATGCTTTTTCACTTGATGATACAATTTTGCACTTCATTTCTACAAGCCTGTTATAAAGCATTTGAATATGTTACATAAATACTTGATAAGCGATTATTTTCAGAGCTTGAGCCACTAATCTTTTAGCCGCCAAAGAAAAATCTGATGTAAAAAATGAAATAAAATGGAAAATTTATCGTTCAAATCAGTCACGTTTTTACGCAACGTTTCACTTTTAAATGGTTTCTTTTCTTCCACTTCTTAACTTTGTTCTGAAATCACGAAGTCAAGTATGTTATGTATTTATTATATTATTATATGTATTCATTTTCGACACAAAAATGTCTTTATTTTCAATTTTTTTTTTTTTTTTAAGTATTCTGCAATAAATAAGCAAATATTTTGGATATTGCATTGTTCCTTTAATTCTTTATTATTGTTTCGTTCTTTTAAATAGTTTCAAATTTTTATTAAACATTTTAAAATAATCTTTTTTAAAATCTCAATTATAATGTTACTGACATTATAAACATAGTAATACAGATATGTAAATATGCTTAATATATTTGTATTTTAAAATTGTACATTAAGAAATTTCTTGTCGTACTTGATCAATTGAAGATTTCCTTTTGGATTAAAGGTTTTGTTTTAAATATTTATCTCAAGTGTTTGAGGAAATATTTTCAAACAGCATTGCTTTTTTATAATTCAGCTATTTGGAATTAAAATTTATATTGTATTCTTTTATTCAAGTTGAGCTCCCAGACTAATATGTGCTGGTCAGTTGGAACATGAAAGGATATGCCATAGAAGTCATTTCGGATATGTCATCTCTGTAGAAGAGGATTCAGTATTATATATGTATATATATATATATTCGATTCGCCAATTAGGGTTACCTAAGGTGGTAATTTTACTTTGGCAATATTTCTCGTTGCCTTCAATATGGCTAAAAATACGTTTTCTTCATATTTTGTTAATGTAACACAGAGGTTGATCACGTAAATTGTAGAAGTACTACAGCAAGTCATTCCTCCCATAGATTGTGATGCTCACCTACCAAATAATGCCGTTGAATAAATGTATTTACAAGTTAGTTGTTCTCGTTGTTTGAAATCTAATTGCATGTGCCTCTCATGTTGGAGGGAATGATTAACTTGTTCGAATATAAATATTCGTTTTAACATTGTAAATTAATGGAGTCAAATAAAATTATATTTTATTTTAAATGTAATTGTTAGTATAATTTCTGAACTTTTTGAAAGCGAGAAAATAAATACCTGCATTTGTAAGAGGGCCACCAGCGAGAGTCGAACAATACGTCTGAAAAAGGTCAAAGTTATTGGGCCTGTGCTAATCAGAGAGGATGGTTGTCAAATCAAATCATAAGAAGTGTAAGGACTAGCAGTTTGGAGAGAGTGGAAAACGAAAACGACGTCACGCTTCATGAAGAGAAATATTAATGTTGGCGATTATATCAAAGGCAAGAAGCTGCAATTAGATGGGAAAGGCGAAAGAATGCTGAATTTGGAATGTAGAGTTCACGAAATCAAGGTGAGCAAAATTATTATTGTTAAGCCTATATATATTATAATGTATCAGCTACTTTAATAAAATTATTAATCATCGAATGTTTCGCTTGATATGTAAATCAGATAAAATTACAGAAAAAAATATCAGATTTCATCAACCAAATTATAGTTTTGGTTATAAATTAAAAAATTTTAATTACTTTTAGGAAGAGATATAAAAAGCAAGGAATGTTATTCTTAATTAATTAAGAAAATTATCAGTAAATAAAATTTCTATTAAATAACTTATTTTTTTCTATTTATATATAGCCTAATGTTTTGTTTTATCCTCTAAGCTTTATTCTTTATTTAATCGAATTAGTTTTATTTTCTTAGAAAAAGTACGAATTTATTTAATTTTTTAAAATATAATGTTAGCAGATTTTAATTCGAGTAGTTTTAAACTGATTCTTAACAGCTCCGAAAAACTGGTGGAAAATGAAATTCCAACACCATGAAATTTAGGAAAAATATTTGTCTAAGTAACATATTTATTTGGTTAAAGTTTCAAGGTCACAAGTTAATATAGGCTCTAAAAGAGACATTTCAAATAGGAGGTGATGCACTAATAATCATTGTAATCTCTACGATTTTGAATGCAAGCATGCAAATACCCATGCATTGTGTCGTACAGATACCGCATGTGTTCTTGTGGGATGGTGTTCCATGCCTGTAGCACTTGGTCAGTCAAATCAACAGCAGTCCGTGTTGGTTGTAGATGACGCTGGATATGTCATGCCATCATGTTACACTCTGTAGAATACGTTGGGTAACAGTAGCGCTATATGGGTGAATGTTTACCCTGTTGGAAAATGCCCCCTGGTATAAAGATAAAAAATGGTAGCATAGCCGATTCAATACCAAATCTGACGCACAAATATGCTGTCAAAGCACGTGGGGTATGACGAAAACGTTCTTGTTGCCATAGGAAATTATTCGCTCTACCATAACTCCTAGTTTATGCCAGTGTATCTAAGGCACAGACAAATTGTCTCCAAGCGTTCGCCTGGCCACCTTCTAACCAACGTACAGCCATCACCCGCACTAAGACAGAAAAGCTTCTCAACTGAGAACATAACAGATCTTCACGCCGCTTCCCAATGACCTATAGCTTGACATCTTTGAAGTAGGAGATGATGGTGATTTGGAGTTCCCTCAAATAATCGATTTGTTACAGTTTTCCGAGTCATTCTAGGGCTAACAGAAGCTCGAATTTCTGCTCTAGATGCAGTACAATGGGTCACAACTATGCAGCTAATACGACGGTCGCCCCTCTCAGTAGTGACCGGTGTGAGTCGGACCCCGTTCTTTTTGAGACAGTTTTTCCCATGACTACTGCTGTCAACAATTCTGCACAGTGGATCTTTAAAAATCTTTTTGCAATATCGCGAAAAGAAAATCCACGTTCTCGTAGACCTATTAAACGGCTTCATTCAAGTTCAGTAAGTTGTTGATACTGTTTTCTTCGTCTCCTTAAGGCATTCTTAACTTAAATCTAGCTTACAATATTCAATCCAGAGGATAAATAATGCTCACGAAGTTTACATTGCGTATTTAAAACTAACGTGATTTTCATGTTCATAGTTGTACTAATAGTGCTTCTCTTATTCGTCAAACGCGAAATTTGAATAGACGCAATCTTTTAGATGTGCAAATACGCCTCCCAAGTTTCGTTCATCTCCATCCTAGTGAAAAAAAAATCACTATTTTTAACACCTTAAGGTTTTTTTTTTTTTTTTTAAAAATTCAGAACTATTGGTTGAAAAGAATATACCGAGAATGGAAAGATGCGAGTGAAAATCACCGAGAATAATGCAAGTGGAGAGAAGTTGATGGCATGTTGCATCCAGCCATTCAATGGTGAAATGGCCTTTGGGAGAATAATCGTTGACTGGAGTAAAGGGTTTTTGTGGGAGATAAACTGATATGGCTTGTATTTCGTTTTCTGAGAAAGAGAGATTAATAAAATTAAGAGTGTGGCAGGGAATAGTTGAGTCAACAGCTATTAAAAGTCCTCCTCTTCATCTATTGTTTGATCGATCTATTTTATAAATTAATTTTCCTGGTAAATAAAATTGATCTTCAAAACTGAAAAATGCTTTTGTATAATGAAACTTGAATAGAAGAAAAAAATTGAAGTAAAAAAGGTTTTCTGTCTCTAACACTGCTAGCATTCCACTCTAAAATATAGAATGTGGGATAGAACATGCAAACGGAAAGAAAAAAGGAAATCAAATTAATTATAAAAAAACAAAAGAAAGAGCCTAAATCACTTGTTAAGAGTTAATAACTAATGATTATGATGATTGAAGAGCATAGAGAACATTGAATGGGGCGTCATGTTTCAACAAGCTCGCTGCTGTACTGTTAAAATACTGCAGGACTTCAAAAGAGTTCTTAGTTTCTCTAATTTAATTCTCTTCGTCTCTTCGTTAAATTCTCTTAGTTTTTTAATCTTTAAAAGGAGTTATTGAAGTCGTACAGATGGAAGGTGTGAGTTTTTAATTATTTGTCTGTTGGAAGTTAGAGATGCAGCTATATTCTTTGTCAGCGCTTTTTATCGATTCTTGAAATAGAATGGCTTTTACATGACATATTCCGTTAATTGTTTATTGAGTTTTCTGGGATTGCTCAGTTAACAGGTCAGCAAGATATTCTTTTGTAACACAATTACATTTGGAGATAATGCTTGATTGAAGCTTGGCTGCCAAATTGTTTTCTTTTGAAATGCTATAGAGCCTCCTTGCTTCTATGAATGAAGGATGTTTCAGAGTTTTAAATTTTAAAAATATCCCTCTGTTGTTCATTTAGTGAAATTGTTTTCAGTGGCCTTATGTTTCTGCTGCAGTAGGCGTATTTAGGGGTGCCTATATATATGATGTGATCTCTGCAAAATTCACAAGTGACAGAATTTTTTCCTGCTGTAGTGCGATATGTGCAGTAGAAACAATTATGACACTGACGGGCTTTTTAATAAAAAGAGTTTTTCTGCATAATTTGACATGCATAATTTGACATAATTTGACATGCTCAGGTAAAAGAATTCCTAATATGGTGACTAAAACTGAAGTCGAAAGATTGGGAGTAGTTCGTTTGCACGCAAATCTGCGGAGTTCTACTATGATAAGGCTGTTGTCTTCTGCCAGTTCTTTAGCGAATTCTTCGAAGGAGTTATCAGTGGGGATATTATGAAGGAAGAATCGGGTAATGATTTACAACGGATAAAGAGATGCAGAGACTGGAACGCCCATAATAGCTTTTATATTTGACAGTTCTCTAGCACTATCATAAGGGTAGGTGTAAAATATTCATTTGCCTTACCGCATAATTTTCATATGGCCGATGCATTTCATGGTAGGGTCTTTAGAAGTCAAATTTTCTTTTAGTATTTTAGGATACACTTTAGGGATTGATCCTCTCGTCCTGCACATATCCTACTACATATACGATAGTAAAAGTTCGCGTACCGTAAAAGGCTAGTTGTGAATCTGTTTGAATGTCTTGGTGTGCCTTGAGCTGCAGATCCTCTGAAGAACAATAACTCTATGAAATTGGTGTGTAAAGTATTGTGGGGCATAATTGGCTTGATACATTCCCACTCAAAACAGATCAAATGTAGACCAATGTTAGACCAAATGCAGAGCATGAAGGAAAATAAAAAATAAATAAACAGGTGACTTAAAATGAGCTGACATTGAAATGAAAATGAAAACTAAAGAACTAGATAACAATGAAAAGGTTACTAGAAAAAACCCAAAAGCAACAGTTGAAAGAATTAACATAATAGCTTATAATCGTACTCTTCTCTGTCACTTGCATTCACCTATTTTTTGATGTAATTACTCGTACCTATTATACGGATCATACAAGACAAAAATTCCAATTTCGGCGAGCAAAGGGATAGCTGATGTATATTTAATAATTTTTTGTGCCATTTTTTAAATTGTTCTTAAATTTGAGAAGGATTTTGTTTTTCATCATATACTAGTATCTCGGTTTATTCTATTGATTATCCTATCTTTTTTTTTTTTTTTATTTATCCTATAGATTTTTTATTGTTTTCTGGTAATATACATTTTATTTCTTTTTTTCTTTTTAATTTTCAATTCAGGTAAGTCACCTGTATTTACATTTATTTTCTATTTTTCTTATCAAAGTTTTGCCAACGAATTAATGTAAGTCTAGAAGGCCTAATACCTTGGGTGGGTGAGCGTAGAATTTGGTATTGAGGATACCAATATAAATTATAACCTCATGAAATACACTTCTGACATAGACCTTACTTTCATATCTAATCGTGACATCCTTTCAAAATTACAAATCGTGTGTGAACAGGGTGCTCATTTCTTTCTCCTTGTATTCGAGGTGCCAAATAGTGCGATACCAAATGCATATCCCAGAATTCTAAAGGAAACCATATCATCACAAGTAACTACTTTGAAATATATTGACTACATACGTATCACTCGACAAGGCAAGTTAATCCTATCTACTACTCACTTTGAAACTTCCAGAGAATTAGCAAATATAAAAGCCCTTATGGTAGTTCCAGTACAATTATATCTTTACCCAGAGAAGATCTCCAATCGATTTCTGCTTCATAACATTCCAACAGATATATTACTCAGAGAAGTAGCATTAGAATTGGAAGAGGAAAATAATTTCTCTGTAACAGAACTTAAACTATTTACAGGAAAACGAAAAGCACCTACTTTTTCCACACCGGTATTAGTAACTATATTAGGTACAACCTTGCCAGAATATAATAGATTATGATTAACACACCAAAATAGTTCTCTGTTTTATGATAAACCCCATCAGTGTGGTAGTTATTATTCATATACTCACCCAACGTGAATTGTAAAAATTCGATTACCTGTGAATTCTGCAGTGCCCAACATCCTATAGACTCGTGCTCTGCCCAAATTCCTAAATGTATCAATTGTAGTGAAGCACATAAAGCCACTGACGTTAATTGTCCTACACGTAAAGCTGCAGAAAAATTTCTGCAATTTAAAATTCTCAATCGACTTTCTTTTATTGAGGCTAGGAGACAATATCGTGCTTCAAAGGAGGACTCATTTGCATCTAAATTAAAAAGCTGGCAGTACTATTTTAGCAACTTGCATAACAAAGGACGAAATTACAAAACTATTTCAACAACAAGCCTTGGAAACGCAACAATTTGTCAAAGAAATCTGTCGGGCACAGGTTTCCAATTTTCAAGAATCTCTTAAAACGCTAACTGAAAATTTTACAGTATCTTTCACCTCTCTAAGTTAAACAATAAAAAAAAAAAACTCTCTTCTCTCCCGGTTACTACATAAATTCCTCCGTTAAAGGATATGAAACAAAAAAAAAACCCAAAAAACCTGGGTTTTGAAGTTTTACAATATTTCGATAAGTACAGTGAAAAATTAACAGATCATGGTAATATGCCATTATCATTCTCTATTTCTCATTTGACATAACAATCAATTCGAAGCACTAAATAAGCGATTTAGGCTTTTTTTTTTTCGTTAATTAATATTTCTACAATTTTTTATAAACTTTTCTTTTCATGTTCAATACTACGTTTAAAATGTTACAAGGGAATGCACCTAGTATCGAGTCAGATGATCCTTTCAGCTTCAGTTTTTTTCCATGTCAGTTTTAACAATACAGACAACATTCCTTAATTCCGAAGTTCAATTTCACTCACCTGATAAATTAATTAATAGAACTGATCGCTCAGATCATACACGCAGAGGAGGGCTTTTAATTGCACTCTATTCCAGTATTCCTAGTAGAGTTTATAATTTTGTCAATCTTCCTTATTCAGACAATAAAATACAAACAGTTACACTACACATACTGAATAAAACTTTTACTATTGTTAACATTTATTCTCGTAAGGGTATTTTCACTCTTGAATGATTGGATGTAATTTATCAACAACTTCTTTCAACTTGTATTATTCTCGGAGATTTTAATTTCCATCACTCCATTCTTGGATCCACCTCTTCTACTACTACCTCAGAAACTCTAATCAATGGATTTTGCAGACTAATTTAAATACCATTCATACCAACACTCCCACTAATATTACTTCAATTTCTAAATCTCTTATTGATCCTCTCCATCGCCAGTGCGGATATATATCTCAATTTATCTTACTTTATTCACTCCAATCCTTTTGATAGTGATTATTTTCCGATACAGTTATCCCTTCAACTAGTTACTTCACAAAACACTTTCAGATCGATCATTATATGGTCTGAAGGTCATCTTTTTCTTTATGATCAACAAAATCTCGATCGCACTTTTGCACCATATTCTGACTTTCATTCTTTCTTGTCCCATGCTCTCCTTAATAATCAGAAACACTTGAAAATCTCTCGCCACCTGACACTCCCTTAGTGGAACACTCACTGCAAGAAACTTTTACGACAAAAACACAAACTTTTGCATCAAGCTCAATCTCAATTTTCTCACGACATCAGCATTTCTTTACTAGAAAATTTCTGCCAATATTGGAATTCTGTTTGTTTCCACTAGCAATAATGGCAAAATATACAAAATTATTAAAGCAATTCATAATAGAAATCATATAATCTGGTCAGACAATAAGATCTTACATACAAATACTAATTTGGTTATTACATATCTGAATAAACAAACTCATATGTTAGCTTCTCATTTCAATAAACCCATCGTTTTATTCCTTTTGATCTTTCCGGTGATTACAGCATTACAATAGACCTATTAATTTTAGCGAGCTAAAAAAGCTATTCGCGCTGCTTCCATTACTTAGCCTGGCAAAGAGAATATTCCTCCAAAATTGATTAAAATACTTGATGATCCTTATCTCTAACAGCTACTCCGTATCTTTAATAGTATATGGTTCAAAGTTATTCCGAAGATTGGTTAACAACAAAAAAATCAAACTTATCCTTAAATCTAGTAAAGAAACTTCCCATACTTATTATGCCCAATAACTTTAATCTACATTAAGCAAAATCTTTGAGCGTATTATACTCAAGAGTAATTCACTTTACAGTTCATGACAAATTCCATTCCTATATAGTAATGGTTCACTGGTGGTATTCAAAGGAATGATTGACTAATAGCAAAAATAATATCTATTCTTAAACCTGGTAAAGACAGCACTTCTCCTACCTCATATCACCAGTGGTCTTGATTCTTTTTTAAGCAAAAATATTTGAATATATTGTACTCAAGATGATAATTCCCATTTAGTTCGAAAAAGTTCCGTCCTTATCCCTCTGGTTTTCTTCCTTTCAGGGATTGCATGCATTCGTTATCATTCCTACATCACAAAATAGGTCAAGCAAAAAATGCTAAAAAATTTTTTCTTAAATTAGACATTTCTTCTGCTTATGACTCAGTTTGAGAGATGGACTTATTTATAAAATCTTACAGGTCGACAAACACACTGCTGCAAAATGGATTAATAATTTTATTAATAACAGGAAATTTTAAGTTAAATTGAGAAACTCTGAGTAGTGAAATTATTTTCCACTGGTGCCGTACAGCAAGACAGTGTTCTTTGTGCTTTTCTTTCCATAATCTTTATGAGAGATATTTTCGAGATCATACAGAATGTTTATTATATGATATCTTTCTTTTTAGCAGTGATAAAACTCTTTGATAATGTTATTAATAATTTTCAAATAATCCTTCATAAAATACTTCGATGGGGCGAAACATAGCCGGACCATTAACAAATGTTTGAGGTTAGCTGCTTTATTTTGAGTAGTACTTATTTTTTGAATAAGACCATCAAGATTATCCAGATTAGTAAATATAGAGAGAAATTCTCGCATCAGATAGCTAGCTTTTTGAAAAATTTGGATATCATCAATGCTTATTAATGAATTCAATTGGCATTGAGGATTACGATCAGGGATATTAGTAGTTTGAGGATAAGAATTTTTGAGTACTGCAGCGAAACTTAAATTAGCAGAAACTTGTCATGTAGAATTAAATTTTGGAACAGTTGCTCGTCTATTGGAATTTATATTTATTCTTGGGAATTTTTTAGAACCCCTCCATGCGGCAAGATGTCCTTTTTCCCCACACTTAATGCATGTAGATACTTCAGTCTTTTCTTTGATGTTACATTCTTTATGCAAATGTTCAAGACCATATTTTAAGCAGCCTGCTTGAAAACCAAAATTAATTGAGTTGTGGTGAAAATGTTGCATTTAAAGCACTATAGTGTTATAGGTCGTTTATTGTACTTTTCAATAACAATCGTTGGGTAAAGAAATCTATTGAGTTTAAATATCTCATTATTTTTCTCATTTCTAGTGAGAGTTATTTGACATATTTGCAAGGGTTGTTTAGTTTTGTTTTTAATCAGTTGCACAACTTTTTCCGCCAGAAATCCTTTTGAATGATAGCAGCTTTGATTTAATCCTCTGAGTATTTTTGGGTAACCCCAGTTTACTACTAACTGTGGTCTTGAATGTTTCGGGATTATTACAAAATATTCAATATTATTGTTCTTTAAATAACGAGCAATTTCACGATGCTGTTCTTCGTCTGAGGGGAACATTTTTAACATTTCACCCCTTAGTTTAACAGGGACTTTGCCCTCAAAAGCTTCATCAATTTTTTTTTAAAGTTAGATTTACTTCTACTTCCATTTCAGCCATTAAACGGGACAAACGAAAGCGCGTCTAGTCACGCTAATATCTGTCTGAAGTCAAGTCAAGGCACTTTAAGGCGGATCATATACAAATACGATTCATAACGGTACAAATAAGTTGCGTATTGTAAATTTTTTAAAATTTAATTCAAATTAATGTTAAGTTATAATTATTGGTCATTTTGATTTTGTTGCACTTCCTGCCTTTTTAATGGAATCAAAAGTATGTATATTTTAAAATAGGCTTAGCTTTTATGTATCTTATTTCGATAAATGAAATATTGCACCAGAACAATAGTTAATGAAAATTTTTCTTCTGACGATAGATTATAATTTCATTGATTTTAACTAATGGTTTTAAATGTAATGAATAAGAAATGTACATAAAAGATTTAATGATTAAAAAAAACTATAATGTACTGTTATTGCTTTTGGCATTTTCAGTTTTGCTTCTTCTTCCTATGGGATGAATTCTGCGATTATTCTATGGTTAAAATTGATAAAAACGGATATAATCATTGAAATTAAATAACGATATGTATGCCTTAATTCTTTTTAATGATTTTATGAACTTATTTTTTAGACTAATGCCACTGTGCATGTATATGGTCGACATGCCATTTATAATGTTTAAAATATGATATTTTTATAAAAATAGGATTAGGTAATTTGTATTTTTTTAATCAACAGTACTCCCATCAATATTTCAGATAATGTGTTAATTTCGATATTGAAATACCCTTGCAATGTAAAAAAAAAATAATAATTACAAGCATTGCTTGCATAAACTCTATACTTTTGACAATATGTTGAAGATCTCTTAAGTTTTAAGTAAGCAATTAAAAAATTAATATGTATGAGATGCAACTTTGTTGTTTAAACCAGTAGAAAGTATTTTTAAATAAATGTTAGCTTGAAATGTATGTTTAAAAATATTAATTTGTCACAAATATGACATTAAAATATCTACAAAGATTTTCTGTTATTATTGATACTTTAAATATGTACACATGAGAAAAACAACTTGCAGTCATTTGAAATGGAATTTTCTGCAGTATTATTAATTTATGTATTTATAGGATTTTCACTAAATGACATGTTTATATTATAAGATTAATGTATGAATGTATAAAATACAATAGAAAATATGAAAAAATTTCAGAATTAATATTTTAAAAAAGTATTAACTGTTCTTCACAATTCAATGTTAATATTATAGGAAAAAAATATTCTTGATATGTGATCAAGTAGAGTCCTAAGACATAAAATAGAAGGGAAACTGTTAACAGTAATCTTCTTATACTGAAGCTTTTCATAATACAGGAAACTATTTTCAGCTATTGGTTTTAAAACATGTTTTACAATTCTGTATTTTTGATCAAATTATTTATTTGACTTTGACCATTTATAATCACTTAACAAAGGTGCAACTTGCATCCATTCTGTGAAATTTATTTTTGAATAAGTAGATGCAAAATAAAGTGGAACTTGCTGAAAAATAAATTCAGGAAGTGTATTGTTTAATTTTTTGAGAACTTGAGATGGCTAATTAAGCTGTATTTTTGTAAATGCATTGCTATACTGTGAATGAAATAATTATTTATGTCCAGCATATATATTAAAAAAGTTGATGTTTTCAGAAGTAGTTGGTTGTTTCAGCAAAGGCATCATTTTATTAGCAGCTTTTCCTGGATTGATTATTGCTATATTCAAAAGATCTTTTAAAAAATATTCTCCTTTTTTTTTTTTTTTTTAACTGTGTCTTTTGAACTTACCTATTCTTTGTCATTTTTTACTATGCAACAATCTATAAATTTACTTTTTTTTTTCTTTGTTTTGCATTCATCAGTTTCATTAAATTTCAGAATGTGTCTAAAATCTATTTGAAAACAATTTGAAATTTTATCAGAAAGCAATTTTTTAGTAAGAATATAATTAAGCATAATCAAAAAGCAAAAGTGCAAGTTTTTCAGGTATATCTAGCTAATTTTTGAAAAAATTCTACATTATTTTGTTTTTGATGGGATTTAATCCTGTTTAAAAGATCCCATATTAGAATCTGCCAGATATTATTTTTCTATACCGATTATACAAATTAAATGTACATACAGTTAAAGACTCAGAATTGTTAATAAAATCTATGCAAAAAAGGTTTGAAATGTGTGTGTCATTTTCCAAATATGTAAACTAAAAAGTTATCTTTATTCTGTGAGTTAATATATTATGTTATAATATTAGTAAAATAACTTTTAAATTTGTAATTTAGATTTATTTCGATACATAACATGTTATGCTTTGTTAAAAAAATATTTCAAGATACTGTGAAACGACCTATTATTTAAAATTAATCAAAGAAAACAGAAATTCATAACAGTATATTAACAGAGATTTGATTGTAATACTATAACACTAAATCAATAATTTTAGTTTGATTCTTAGGGAAATTCTTATTTAAGTATATATTTTGACATACTACTTAGTTAAGTAATGTATTGAAAATTAAAGTGATACTTATCATAATGATACTCTTTGTTTATGAAGAATTTGATGGACTACGACTCGGATGACACAGAATTGATCGAAGCTGAAGGAATGAATGTAAGTAGTAAATATTATGAAAATATTTTTGAGACATTAAAATAAGAAATCAAATAGAAAATTTAAATAAGAAATCAAAACAATATAATAGCCAGCAGAAAACGACTAATGATTTAAAAGAAAGTTATTAAAAATTTTACAACTAAACTTAAAATTAATAATGAATAAAATCAATATTTCATCCAAACTAAAATGATTTCAAAAAAGGAGTAAAAAAGAGCATTTTCAGTTTACTATAACTGATATAGACTATGAAAACTACTGAGAAACTTTTTTTCTTAAATACATAAAATTTTTGAAATTTATATGAATCTAATTTTTACTTTAAATTTCTATTTTTTACATTTAAAACAGCATAAAAGGATTTAAACAATAGACATATTTGTAACTAAAAGCAGACAAAAGAATGTATTTTGTAATTTGATACATTACTCAAATATCGAGCAACAAGCATTTTCTAGTGTAGAAAATAGACTGCCAGAAGGAGAAGGACAAAGACTGTATCAAAACTGAATTAAGATAGTAAAGGATTTCATATTGTTTATGCATGTTTTCTAATAACTTTTGTTTTGACAGATAGGGATTTCTCAAATTTGATGAGCAGATGACTTTTGGCATGAAATTTCATCTTTAATGATCAAAAAACCAGCCAAATCTCAGCATCAGCTAAATTAAGAACCAATCAGTCATATCTTTATTTATTTTTAATACTTACTTTTAAGGAATATATATGTTTTATCTTATTTTCAGGAGTGTGCTAAAAAAAGAAAGCAATAGTAAATGTATAAATAAGGAGAGAAAAAAGTAAGTTATTTTGTTTTTCAATAGATGTTGACAATATTTGAATCCTGTATAATCTGTATTATTAACACTTTTTGTTATAGAAAATGTTAAAAATAATGCTCAATCTTGTAAGAATCTAAATTCAGGGAAATTATTAATGTATTTGATTTTGTATGTTCTAATAAACAATCTTGATTTAGTTTTAGCATACATGTTAATACTTCATCTGTAAAAAATTCAAAGAGCCTTACATTTTTTAAATCCATATAGTTAATGGTGCTGTCTTAATATTTAGCTGTATTTTCCTGTTAATAAATTATAAATAGAAATTTTTTAAAAGGTTTTATGAGTGAACTCTTCATAATTTTATATAAATTTTAAAAAAAATTTCAATTTATAAATACTTTTACTTTTTCCCATTGCATGCTTTCGCATTTGTCAGCAATGCTTTAGACTATCGATTTTTAAGGTATGCAAGTTGGTATCTTTACTGCAATATCTTACTAATTCATATATTAAATGTTGTAACTAGTATTGTAAATGTATTAAATAGATTGTATAATTATACCTAACATTTTTATGATTAAAAAAATTTAGAAACATAATAAACCATTGTGTTTTTAAAAATTTATTACTACACTGAATATCAATTGTTTGTTGATTTTAATTTTTTACATTTGATAGTTATGTTACATATATAAATGAAATTGTAAACTTACAAATGTAATGACTATCACTAAAAATTACTTTTTCAAAAATCAACATTTCAGAATGCATATTTGTCAATCCACCTGAATGTATAAAAAATTTCAATTTTGCGATTAGTAGACAAATTTTTTCAATTTTATGAAATCAACAAGAACATCCCTTAAATTTCCCAATTCGTAAGTTAGAATTATAAATATATTAATATAAAAATTTGAGCACATATCAGTTAAAAAAGATGTATTTTGCATCCATCAAGAAATGTATATGACTACTATTTTGTTAAATATAACAGTATATTAGATGTTATAAATATAGTTACAATAACTAACTGAAAATTTTTTTAAAAATGCAAAAAAATATTTTCACTATTACATATATTGGAATAAAAGGAATTTTCTTGTAATATTTCTAAAAAAAAATTTCTTTTGTTGATGCCATATAAATTCATTATGTTCGGAATCTAAATGTTATTCCTGGAATCATTATCAATAAAATGCAATTATTTTTTTACTTTTTCAGTTTTCTTTATATCCTGCATGTTTAATTATTTCTTATATACCTTTAAACGTTAAGAACAGATAAACAAAAAATATTTCAGAAGGAAGTTTTAACTGCAATCAACATTTTTGTAGAGCAGTTTGGCATAGTCTTTAAGAAACAATTTCATAGCATTTTATTGAATATTTACTGATGAGGAAGAATGTCTTTTGTTGCATTCCCTACAAATTAATAAACTGTCTTTTATTTCCACATTTTTATTTGGACTTCAAATTAAAATATGACTATTTACTTATTTCAACAGATAAAACTTCTTGACTACAGAAATAAATTTCATATATTAAGAAAAAGAAATTAGAGAGCTTTTAAATCACAATTTCTTTGACGTCATTTTTTTCTTCTGCAGAATCTTTTTATTTGGGGCTTCTTTTAGTAGTAAAATACAATTTCATTTTATAATGATCAGAATAGTTTCTTTTAGTGTCTATGATATCTTTTTGATGAGAAAATTTTGTTGCAAACTGCTATTATCCCTATCTTCTATTTTAGTTATTTTTTCAAAAAAGAATAATTAATTCAAAATATTGTGTAAAACCATTTTAAATATTTAATTAAAGGAATCAAGGTTTTTAAAACATCGAAAACAATTAGAGACTTGAAAATCAAGATAAAACAATTAGAGGTTGGTGACTGGCATTCCACTAATAGAAAAGTACCATTATTTGTTAATTAGTCAAACTTCTCATTTTTTATGGTGAACATTTTTAATTGTTTTAATTATGTTTCATCATTTATATAAGTAAGAGTATTCTCAACTCAGGAATACAATGTTTTGCCCTATTTTCATCTTTTATTTTTTAAATTTGTTATTTATCAATAGTATTTTTATTGGATTACAGTTTTTAAGGCTTTGCAATATGTGTGTGTGTGTATCATATGAATGCTTTCTTATTCTGTTTAATTTGTCATATCGATTTTAAGTAGCCATGATGAAAATATGCTCATAATATCAAGGAATCTCAACCATTTTTATAAAATATTTCTATCAAATGTTATATTATTCCCTTAATTTGTGAGTAAGTACTATTTAAAACTCGTATGAATCACTTTTAGAACAGAAATTCATAGTTTGATTGCTGAATAGGACAAAAGTAATACATAAATGTCAAGCTCAATCATTTAAATATATATATAAGCATTTTATCAGTTATACAAATGCTTCTTTCTTCCCAGTGGTAAAAACATTGCTGCAAAGCCATTGATCTAAAATGAAAACTCCAAAAAATGTGGGTTATTTTAATATATTCTTTCTTATAAAGACTGAGGAATTTGCTGTACTTAAATTGTAATTCTTGGGTAATTATAAGTTCTGCTATTTAAAATTTTGCTCCTTGATTGAAAGTATCTATCCCCCTTCCCTAAAGATGAAGGAAATTGTAATAACCATTGACTTTAGATGCTTTTCTTCTTTTAAAAACTATGTGTTTCTTGCTCAGATATTGCTGTTATAATTAAGCTGCTCTGCTCATAATAATTAATAGTTATAATTAAGCTGCTAAGCAACTCTCCTCCTAAGCTGTTATAATTATAAATTGGTAATTTCAGTAAATGGCATGCTCAATACTATATATGTCATTAAACAATTTTTAAAATAAAAGTTAAGCTCTTTACTTTTCCTTTAGTAGGGTTCAGGCAAAAATGTTCAAATACTCGAAATATTAAGTTGTTAGAATTTCATATTAACAATTTGTGTATAGCTAATATATTATTTTACCATGTATAAATCATTTTTTTAATATGCTTCTTATTTAATGAATGTCTATTTATCTCTTCTTTAGTGGAAACTCGGTGATATTTGCAGAGCTGTCTATTGTGGAGACCAATTGTATCATGAAGCTAAGATTGTTCACATTCAGAGAAAGTTTTGTCTAGTCCAGTTCTTAGATAATGATGAGGTATATGGCAGAAAGCTTTATACATTGAGAGAATCTTTGGGAAAACATGCTATAAATTAAAACAGATAACTTCAGCCTTTGAGCAAAATGAAGATTCTGTAACTGTGAGTCAAGATTATTATTTTTAAATTGAAATAAGTATATTTTTATTGAAATTTAAATTCTTGGTGTAAATGAAAAAAAAAATTATTAAAATTATTTATAAATTTGTCATATTTATATGAAATGCTTATTTTTCCCTCTGTGGACTGAGTAAAGCAAAGTCTGAAACATTTGAGTTTAATTCATTAATTATATATCTTTGTGTTGAATCAGTTGGTGAATATTCAAATAAAGGTGTTACTTGGAAGGTTAGTAGTGAAAAAATAAGCTAGATTTGTGACATATAACAAAATTTATTTACTATGGGGAACAGAATTCAGACTGCTAGTATTTTTAAATGTTTTAGGAAACAGTTTTTAAATGATTCTGTTATTTAAATTGTTTATTTTCTTTTCAGTTGTTTTTCTGCCGCCTTTGATTAATTTCTGTGTCCACATTTATCATGTTGCTAAGAGTACTACATAACTGAATCAAAAAGCGTTTTTATTTGCATATCAAAAAAAATTACAAAATTTATTTTAATGTTAAATTTAATTGACACCTATTGATACTTTCGTAACTTAGTGGCTGTCCTTATAGTGGTACTCATTTTCTTGTTTTCCTCAAATATTTTTTTGTTTTACTGATTAAACTGTATTTGTTCTACAGGAAAATGAAAATGAAGGAAAAAAACTTCTATTGAGAGTGAAAACCTAAGCAATAGGAAAAAACAAGATGGTGGCAATTCTGATGTAAGATCTTGTAAGAAAAAAAGGAACCAGTCTCATGAAAATCAGGAGCCTAATACTATATCATATGCTAATCGATCTTTGGGTAAAAGTTGCCTTACATGCCATCTGTAAGTATTATACTATTAAACTTCTTATAATACTATCTGACTTATATTTATCCAAACCATGGTTAGTGAAAATTAAAATGCAGGGTGACCGGTTTGAAAATTTTATACATTTGTATAATATTAACAAAAAGCCGTTTGAATAAGAAGGTAGGAGTTATTAAATTTTGGCACTTTTAGTGTGGCACAATATTGCACAGGTTGTGCCAATTTATTAGTGAAAATTTTCTATTGGGATATGGAAGTCCATGAAGCCCCAACAGAAAATAAGTAAAGTCAGATTAGGGACCTTTTTTTTTTTCAGGGTATCTTTCACATAATTTAAATATTAAATTTTGATTACATATACATTTTCGAAGGCTTATATATTTGCCAGATTAGAGGATATTTCAGTTTTGCTAACCATTACACTGCCTATCTGTTGTACAGTTAACAGCATTTTCATATTTCATCAGATGACAAAAAAAAAAAAAAAAAAAAAGACTACAACAGAATCTTAATCTAAACAAAAAAGAAAATTGTGGAAAAATTTGAATAACTGCCTCATCATCTGCAGCGTGTCTCTCCTACATGTTTTCTTTTTTAACAACTTTTATTGGTACTTTTAATTTTGATATCTTGTATAAAAAATCAAAGAAATATGTTTGGGTCAAAATATAAATACCAGATATATTTCATAATATGTATTTATTTTACTGAAAGCTATTCAGTGAAATATTCATGAAGTAAAAATGCTTACAGCACTAATATTTAAGCTGCGTTTATACTTGACTTTTAGATTTTATCATACTGATTGACTGCTATATCTCAAATTATCCAGCTGCAGCAATAAAGGAATAAAAAAAAATGATGGTACTTCTATAAATTACAGTCATTAGTCAGAAATATGTACGAAGGATAAAATTATCTTTTATTCTCCATCTAAGGTAACTTTTGGGCAAACAAATGAAAACCAAATGACCTTATTCCCCAAAATTATTGGTAACAACTGTTTTTGTAAAATAGAATATCTGTATTTTTCTATAAAAACTTCATATACAAACAAATAATGAATGTATTCCAAATATTTTCTATAGTTAAGACCTCGACTTTAATCTTTATATGAAAAGAGATGAAAAACATTCAGAAACTATTTAATTACTTTAGTTCTTTTTTTTGTAGGTATTAACTATACTTTAAATTAATATGGTATACATAGTATATTAAATAAACAAAATTGCTGAAGCCTCATCATAATTTATTCATCTATTTAGGGGAATTTTGATTTTCTATCAATAAGAATTTTATTTTCATCAGCTAGATGTTTTTATACTTAAATTGACATTCAATATTCTTTTATCATGTTACCATTTCTAGTCATAGAGAGATAATTAAAATTCATACAGAATATTTTTAGAGAAGCTGTGCCAATTTATTAGTGAAAATTTTCTATTGGAAATGGAAGTCCATGAAGAAGATTTAACTTTTATTTCTTAGTATGATTTCTTATGAAATATGATGAGAATATTTTGTCCTTCTCATATTTCTTATTAATTTGCATCATTTTATTTACTCAAATGATAAATTTTTGCATTGTAATGATTGTGTCGTTTTCATTTCATGGACTTCAACATTTTATATTACTCATTATGATCATCTGTGAACTATAATATGTAATGCATTTTCAGTAGATGTTTATTATTTATTCATCATTAAAATTTCTGCAGGATATTTTTTACGGATCAATTTTATAGTCTCTTGTCTCCAAATTTTCCATATTATATATTAATATACATTATATATTTTTTTTTTCACTATTTACTACAAACTTTATTTCACAAAAAGAAGTAGAATATTTAAAGTATTCCTCATCATCAATAGCACAACAACCCAGAGTGGGCTAGGGGCTTTCCTTTGAAGACATTTCCATGCATTCTTCTGGGTGACAATGGCCCTTCAATTCTTACCCTTGAGTACAGCAAAATCTTTTTCAACTGCTTCTATCCATCGCAACTTGGGCCGCTCTTGTGGCTTTTGCCAAAATGAGCCACTTTTACAGGATTTAAATCATTCATTCTAAATATATGAGCAACCCAATTTTAGTCTATTAATCTTAATAAATTTTATAATATCTGGTTCTTTATAGAATTTATAAATTTCTGTGCTGTACCGTCTTCTCCAACAATCACTTTCCTTAACATCTCAAGAATAGCCCTCAAATTCCTCTGCTCAAATATACCCAAATGGGCCTCATCAGATCTTGCCAAAGTCCAAGTTTCAGAGCCATAGACCAAAATAGGTGTAATAAGGGTTTTATATAACAAGAATTTAGTTTTTCTGCTTATGAACTGTGATTTAAACAGATTTCTTAACTTAAAAATGCCCTATTGGCAGACCATTTACAGTATTGATTAAAAAATTTTTTTTTTCAGCCCACTCAATCACACATTCTATGTCCAAAACGTCCACATATGCCTCAGAATTCTGCCTGTGCCATTGATCCACACCTGTATGCTATGGTGACGGACTGCTATAGGGCAGGCTATTATACAGTTTGAATGCAGTTAGTAGACTTCTATTTTGTGATTATTAAGGGTACTTAAGGAAAATAAGTAATTATCTACTCTTTAATGAATTCAAAATTAACTTATGAATACAATTTTTCAGTACTTTTTATCTGTGGTAAGCATTATCCATTTATATAATCATACAATACATATGCTTCCTATTGTTACATCTAAAGAAATTTGCACAAAAAGAATTAAACTCAGAACCAATTTTTATAAGATTTATTTATTTGCACAATACAATCATACACAATTTTCTCAATTATAAAAATTTCCCAACTTACAACTCTGGGCTGGTCCTGTAAAAATGAATAAAAATTAAATTAAAAGTATTTTTTTGATATTCCAGTTTGTGTAAATTTGAATCTCTAAAAGATGTTTGTATGTATTTGAATTTAACATCTATTTCTTTTGACAAAGACGACCCCTAGAAAATTAGAAACATTAAAATTTATTGCATGTATTAATTTAATATTAATAATTTGTTGTAATATAATAGTTTTTTAATTGTAATAAATGTTGGATAAAGGAAGAATCACAGATAAACATTGAATTAATATGGAGCTTTATTTACCCTCTAAAAAATATAAAAAGCAGAACACATATTAATAGAATAAACACTTAATATAATTTTTGTTCAGAATCATACATTAACCACTTATACCATATTTTTAAGATCTGATTACTTAGCTTTTAATAGGGCTGAAGCAATCATACACCAAGTCTTATAATGATTATATATGTGGGTTTCTAAAAGTGTAATTTATTGTGATTGTCTAATCTCATTAGAGATTTTAAAAAACTTCAATTGTCTCATGATTGCAGCAGGAATTCTTTTATCATTATATCATGCTTTCAGATATTGCTTAATATTGATTGCTAGCATGTTATAGATGCCTTACATGGTTTTTACAGATAGATGGTGTGCCCTGTGTTTGGTTTATTATAATTGTTGGGATCTTATTTAGAAAAGAAAAATACTAAGTTATTTTTTACAGACTTTGTGTTGGCTGCTGTATTTTTATTTTTGAGCAATATAGACTTTTCAGATGTTAATTTTCAATCCTCAGTATATTTAAAAGACATTATGAAATACCTGTACAAATTCTTTGAACTTCTTATTTCTAAGAAAATTAAATCAGAGACCTGATGTGAAACAATGTAGTATTTGTTCTGATGGTATTTCTCCACACTTGTCAAAAACCTTTCTAGTGCTGTAGAAGTTCTGAAAGCTTATTTTATTGTAAAAAAAATTTATTATTGTTCATTAATTTTTTCAAGCTTTCACTGAGGCTTGTTGGTCTTTTTCTCATAGAAATTTTACAATTAGGGTTTTAATTTATGACCACAAAAAACATTTAAACTAAATGCATAAAACATTTTATTTCACTACATATAACTGAAGCAAAAATCATAGGAATTGTTTCTTTTGTAATACTAGATCAAGAACAAAAATAATTTATAAGAATAGAATTTAAATTTTGTATTTTTAATGAAGAAAGTTTATCTTTAATTGTCAATTATTAAAAAACCAAATATGCTGGAAGACCCTTATGAATCTAAAAAAAAAAAAAAAAATACTGATCTATATCTATGAAATATCCTTTTTTAAGCCACTTTTCATGAAAGAAAATGGAAAAACAAAATTAATTTATGGAAATAATTATTATTGAAGTGTTAGAATAGATGTTGGCTTGTTAATTTTTGAATCCATATTATAATGGGTAATTTTTTTTATTCAAAAGATTGCAGAATTACAGTTCAATAAAACATTACAAATAAAATTTTTAAAGGCTAAGGTAGTGTAAAAGATATTGACAAATTGAAAAAATAAATAATTTTTTTCTAATTTAGTTTCCTTTAAAAAGAATAAGATCATACATTATCTATAATGTTTTGTATATTTTCCCCTTTTTATTTGTAACTAATTATTACTTTTCCTAGGCTACACAAAATCCCAATTGTTTCAACCTTGACTGTGGCCATGGAAAAGGTTGTCTTCCTTGCTAGATGATTTTTACTTGAATGCTACAATTATGTACTAAATTTTTGATGTACTTCATTTTTATTTTATGGAATAGTTTCATTTTAGTTTTTCCATTTTTGTAATTTCATTTGGGTTTCCTTTTTATGTTAATAAAGTAATGTACAAAAATCAGTGTGTATTTAAATTCTGATTGCTTATGAACTATGATTTTAAAAATTTAAATACCTTAAGTTTCTTTAGTGATGTTTAAAGTTATAATTTAATTATACAAAATATAAATAAATATGGGCAATACACCTATTCTTCAGATGAGGAGTATTATTCAAATAAAAGTAAATTACTTATGGTTTTGATCTCTTCTGTTATGTTGTTTAATTCAAAGATCAATAGATATGTAGAGTGTATTATGTATTCAAAGATCAATAGATCGGGTTATGCAAGAGAAACTTTGGACATATAAGTTGTTAACCTAAAGTAAAAATTTAAATGAAAAAACTTTTTTGATTTCTAAGTTCATTTTAATATATAATTATATATCTGCATGCTAGAGATTTAGAGAATGAAAAAAAAAAAAAAATCCTAAATTTGTTTAAAAAGTCATCCTATCTTATTTTTATTGATGGGACCAATAAAATTCATGAGATCATTTTTAAGCATGGAATTTTCTTCAAAGAATTTGTAAATAAGAAAAAATTTTTAGCTGTTATTACATATCCTGCTATTGGTAATGTGGAAGACTTTTTGAAATACAGTTCTTGGCAAGCAAAGATTTATGAGGTTAAAAATTTTTGCATTTTTAGTACTTGAAGGCACTGGCAGAAATAAATGCTGCCTGATTTCACAATATAAACAGACTGTGATAATAAGATTTTTTTAATAAAAAGCATTTAACCTGTGTCAAACTTATAATTATGTCGAAACGAACTTATAGTTATGTTTAACTTATGAAATATTATAAAAAGTTATGTCTAGTGTTCCTACTTGACTTCAAAATGTATTTTCAATTACTTTAGATGCTTTTTTATCTCGAATTATTCAATTTCGGTCCGCTACAGATGAAGTTGTGTTAGCTTTTAAGTTAAAATGACCAGGCAATTTTATTACTTGTTTAGACCGAAATATACTATTTCTGATGGCTTGTAATATGGAAAGGCTATCTGTTAATAAAATTTAATCTTGAGCTGAGTTAATTTAAGACGAGGGAAACAATAAAGAGCCAGAGCTTTTATTGGTAAAAACACTATTATACAAAAAAAATACTACCTGTAAAAAAAAAAAAAAAAAATCGGTTGTAATTTTTTATACATTAGAATGAATGTTTATAAGAAGTTTAGAAGCATCGGAGGCAAGAATAATTTTATTTTCCCACTGATATCCTTCATGTTCCTCAAAAAGATATTTAAGTATGCATGTAATTTTTTATTATAGAAATTAAGGTCTTGGAGGTTGAGGGTGATTTTAGGATATTATCAGTTGGTGGAAAAGGGAAATTACCGGGGAGACCGATTATGCAATTATCGGTCTCCACGTTAAATAAACTTCGCTGTAAATATCTAAATAATTTTTTGAACTTTGTAAGATAATTTTAAACATGAGATTGATAGGCTACGTCTAAGACATAAAGAGAGTAAAAGGTGAATAAAAGACACGTTTAATATGTAATCATTCTGCAAGCATTCACAGCCTCTGGTATAAAGAGAATTAACCAGTTTCTTTGAAGAATCGGGATAACGTTCCAATTTGGTAGACCTGCTGCAATATGATATAGGGTGTTGAGTTTTTACAAGTCAGGGTTATTTGTCGATATAAAAATGTCGATCCATATTCAAGTGAGCTATGTGTCATTAAATTTATAATTTTTATTAAATGCCAAGATCTGCAACCACAATCATTTTAATAGCATTTAATTTGTATAGAATTTTTTTTTTACAAATACAAATAAGATTATGGGTAAAATTCATACCTAGAATACGAATATGCTGTTTCCATGTAATATTATAAATAGATCGAAAATGTTGAGGTGATGTTTTGTTTTTTATTAGAAATTTACTGGTTCACATTTTATAAGGTTTTTAACCAAAATTTCCAAATATCACTATTGTATTAATTTGTTTAATGTTATTTGAAGATTAGAAAAGTTTATAAAAATTTGTTTCATTACTAAGTAAAAATTGCGAATGATTTGGAATAATGTCAAAAATATCTCTGCTTGTAAGTTGTGGTAGCTTACACAAAACGCTATCAGTACTGTATCTCGAGATTAAC